>LNAC01000054.1:2818912-2830006 GCA_002007465.1 Ailurus styani
GGGGGGGTTCCAGCGGGGGAGGCGGGGCTGGGACAGCCATGGGGTCTGGTGGCTGGGAGGTTCCTGGGATCTCTGAGAGGGAAGCCTCGGGTCGCAGAGGGTTTAAGACAGTAGGGCAGCTAGTGTCCTTCCTAGTCAGGAAACCGAGACCACAGCAGCTGAGTGACTGGCCAGGTCCCACGGCTCTCCACTACTCGATGTCACCAGCCCCCTGCTTGGCAGTCTGGGATGTCTGGATTCTGATCCAAGGCAGGGCATGTGAATGACCCTTGACCGTCCCCCCCTGGCCCAGAGGGCCTCCCCTTAGGGCAGACGCCCCTAGCCACTCTGCTGGGACGTCTGGGCTGGAAGCCACCGTCATAAGCATGGGGGCGGGGGACCTGGCTTCTCGGTCCTGAGGCCGGAGCCAAGCCCGTGGACCTCAGAGTAGCTTGGTCTGGCGTTCTGGGCTCAGCTGCACAGGTGGTGGAGCATGGGCTGCTTTGATGGCTTTCTGTCTCTACCTGCTGGTCTTACTCAGCTCAGGAAAGCCATTATTTGGGGGTCCAAGTAGGAGGCCCCCTCATGGGGAGGGGAAGGGGGGCCCTGGAACAGCCAGGGCAGGTCCTGGCTCTGCGCCGCGGAACCCAGGCCACTGCCTGGAGTTCCTGGGACCACAGAGACCAGGCTTCACCCCGGAACACAGACCTCAGGTCTCCCCACCGCCCTTGCCTCGGGAGGCACGCCCGCCTGAGCCCTGACCTCAGTGCCTCTGGCTCCCGGGGTTGAGGGAGCACCCCTGGGGGAACCTGGGGCAGAGCCCGGGACAGGCTGGAGGCCAGAAGAGCTCGCGTTGCAGCCTCCCTGCACCAATTTCCCCCTTAGCTTGTTCCACTTTTAAAAATAGCTAATGAGGAAATTAATTTTGTCACCCAGATGTATTCAGTAAAAACATGTCAGGGAGAGACAATTAACCTCTGCACTGATGAATCCTCCCCAAATTAATGAAGCTAATATTTGTAGATGTTGAGACATTCTTTTGGGGCGAGGGTCCATGAAAGTAGGGCTCCCCCAGGCACAGAAGGAGAAACGGAGAAAAGGCGGGGAGGAGGGGGGAGAGGGAGGGAGAGCGGAAGAGACAGTGGGGGGCAAGGAGCTGGAGAAGGAGAAGGACCCGCAGAGCAAGGCAGGGAGGACGAAGGGGGCGCGAGTGATTTCAGGGAGCACAGCTGTGTCTCTCCCGAGAATGTTAAGCTTCCCAGGCATTCACCTGCCGTAGTTCGGGGGCAGGATGAGACTTGACAAAGTGAGGCCCAGAAAGAAGGGCTGGGATCCGCTGAAGGTGAGGAATGTCCGAGCCCATGCTGACGAGGTCTGCTCTCTGCTACAGGACTCTGGGTTCTTTCTGTCCCCCGAGGCTGTGGGGAGCCCGGGCGCTGGGGAGGGGCTCGCCTGCAGGAGGGGCCGGCCAGCGGGCTGATGGTTCCGGAACGCCCATCCGGGACAGTCCCGGAATCCCACCCAGCGTGGACACCACCTTCCCCCCCTCACCCTTCACGGCCAGCCCGGGACCCCGGCTGCAAGTGACAATCCCTTAGACAGGCCGGTCTCTGCCCCCGTGAGATCATTGTGCCCCAGGCTGGCACCGGGGAGGAAGGACAGGTGGGCTCACGCCAGGGAGCGGTGCAGGCAGGGGTGCGGGCCGCGGGGCGCTGCGTGGGCAGGGTGGGCGTGAGAAGAGCGGGCCGCACCCCCCTACATGCATCCCCTGTCATCTGTGGCCTCACCACGGGACATGTCTCCTGGACTTTGAGACTGAAATGGAAACTCCTTGGGGGGCTTTGGGCTTTGGAGACGTCAGCTGGGGTGGTCGAGGGGCGTGTGAGCTCTCGGGGTTCGGCTGCCCGGCACTGGAGTCAGGCCTGCTGCTGGGGGGCCGACAGAAGGGAGGCGTCCGGGGAGCCCCGGAGGGTGAGAGGGACTGTCGGACCGGAGCCAGAGACGCCACTCTGCTCCCGTCTGTGGAGAGACCATTTCTTTCTTCATTTCTCCGACAGTGTGAAATGCAAACAGGACACAGCATTCACCGTTCAAACCCTGTCGAATGACCGGTTCTGGGAAGGGGAGGTCAGGACCGGGGTGAGCAGGGGGAGGGTGGGGGTGGGCCTGTATTGCTGTCAAGGCAAAGATGTGCGAGAGACACATGGGGCTGTGTGCCTTTCTGGAACACCCAGAGGCCGCGGCAGTGACCAGCCAGTGGGAGGGCCCCAAAGCCTTGGGCCACCGTGTTGGAAAACTGGACGGCCCTTGGGCAGGAGCTAATGGTGTGGGGGCTGCGAGGGGAACTGGGGAACCCTGCAAAGCAGGGGCCTGCCTGCCCTGTTTCTACACCGGAAAAACTGCCCGTGAAGCTGGCCTCACAGGCGCTGTGGGCACAGACGAAAGAGAACCAGATATTAGGTATCTCAAGTTGGATTTTCTGGTGACCAGGGTTCTCCCTAATCTAATCTTTGCAGGCCGGGTGACAAGCTTGCAGATTGCAGGGAAGTGACAGATGTCACCTATCTTGAGTTCAGTTAAGCCGTTGCCCTGCTACGGCAACCAGCCAACCAGCAAATGGGAGGGATCTGTGTCCCGATCTCTAGGTCCCACGCTGGGTAGACCAGACCCTTCAAGGGCCCCCCTGCCATAGACCAGGTCTCAGAGGGACCTCCCAGGGCCCAGGCCTGCTGGATGGGGCCACGATCTTGGGACGGAGAGCTGGAGACCTGGCAGGTTTGGCAGAGCCATCCGTCAGCTGGGCGGGGAGGTCCTGGTTGCAGATGGACAATGGGGAACTGTGAAATGGAGGGAAATAGAGCAGAGGGAGTGGGGCCCAAGGCAGAACTGAGCTGGGCGCCGCCGAGCCTCAGCCTATTCACTGAGAGCCTTGCCCGGCACTGAGCTGGGCTGTCCACCATCTCACCCCATCACAACTGGCAGCGCAGGAGCAGAGGACGCCTGCCAGCTTCTACAGGGAGCGCTCTCTGCCTCCCACCTGCCTCCCACCCCCAGGCCCCTGCCCCCAGAGATTAGTAAAGACTGGAAAATTAGAAGCAGGAGGGAAGTTTGGGGGAAGCTGAGCCTGCAGGAGGACTGTGACGTGCGCAGGAACACGAGGGTTTTTACAGAATGGGTGTTGAGTGGGTGGTTCTCTGTCTTCTGCTCTGGACAGAACACAGGAAGCGGGCTCAGGCTGCAGCTGAAGGGCTGGGTGAGAGGTAAGGGGGGGTGGCTTGCCAGCGCGGTTGGCTCTGCGCACGGGTGAGCCTGGGAGCCCCGCGGTGGGAGGCCACCCGCAGAGGTGGGTCGGCGCTGCCGGTTTCTGGGACAGGTGCAGGGCGCCTCCAGGGGGTCCCTCTGCTCTGAATACCAGCCCAAGGACCACCAGCCAGCCCCAATCTCCGTTTCCACATCTGTGTATTAACACAACGGTTTCGACCTCGTGGGATTGCTGTGAGGATCAGGGGGATAACGTATGTAAAAACATCGTGTTTTTAATTCAGGAATACTACGTGAACGCCACCACCCCAGCGCAGGAGCGTGTGCACCAGTGAGAGCTTTGGGTCGGGATGAATCGGTGCATATTTTGGGGAGCTTCTGCTCCTCTTCTGCGCTCACCCACGCCCCCCTGCACCTTCCCAAGGTGCAGCAGACACCCCTCCCCCCACCCCGAGTCACTGAGCAACTTGCCAGAGTCCAGGCCCTAGGTGAGGGCCTGCTGAGAGCCTCTGGGTTATCTTCCCCTTGTGTCCTGATCTTTGTCAGGAAGCAGCTGGGAGATATGGAACCAAAGTAGCCAACAGAGCAACATCACAGTCTGAGGTCACCCCGGCCTGGACCCCGCTGGCGTGCCCGGGCCCCGCGGGGAAGGACAGTTCATTGCCCCCTGGTGGCTCCGGGCCGGGAGGCCCCTCATTACCCCAGATCCCTCAGGGGGGCCCCTCCCTCGGGGCTGGACTGCCCTTTCGTGGGCGTAGCCTCCCCTGCTCCTGCCTCGGCAGATCCCCGAGGCTGGCGAGGTGGCCTCTGCTGCTGTCAGGGGTTACTCAGCAACCAGGCGGAGCAGGAGGGTGGGTACAGGAGGGGAAGGAGTGGGGAAGTGGCAGAAGCTGCAGAAATCTCACAGGGCTCTGGTTGCAGGATGGGGTGGGGGGGGGTGGGGGACTAGTTCCTGATTGCCCGTGGCCTCCGGCTCCCCTTCTGCCCTGCGGCGAGCAGGGTGCCACTGACTCAGCTCCTTCTTCAGGGGGTGACCACAGCCAGGGGTCAAGTGCGTTTCTAAGCTGCTCTGGCCTGAGGCCTCCCACTCAGGGAGCACAAGAGACAGTGACACCCTGAGGTTCACAGGGTCATCGGTGCAGGTGTGACCCGCCCCAGCGTACAGGCTGGTGCCCCCCGGCCCCGGGCTCTCCCCAGGGGACCCCCTCTGGCCATGGAACCTTGGCAGAGTTCTTGGTGTTCCTCCAGTTTCCTCAGCTGTAACACAGGTGTCATCAGATCTCCTCGCTCCGGATGCCATGACAACGTGTCACAACCGAGTGGCCTGGCCAGCAGGGCTCCGCGCTCTTGTGCTCCTAGAAGCTAGACGTCCATTGTCAAGGTGTCGGCAGGGCCCGTTTCTTCTGGGGTAGGCGGGGAGACACTCTCTCCTGGCTTCTGGTGGTTGGCTGAGTGCCTGTGTGCCAGGTTCTGTTCCAAGGGCTTTCCATGTCATCACTGCAGCCCCTGGTGACCCGGGGCTGGCCTCCCTGTGCTGGCTGGTGGCCCTGCCCTTCCCTGCCCTTCCCTGCCCGATGCTGACTCTCAGCGGCCGGGACGGGGCCACGGGGCTCCTGCTCGTGTGTCCCCTCCCTGTCCCCCTCTGGCTGGACCAGGGTTCCACATGAAGAGCCTTCCCCTTGCTGAGTCTGACAGGTGTGGCAACCTTAGGGACCAGATAGGGACTAACTTGGACTTGTTTTTTTCCTGCCTCCTTTGAATTAAAAAAAAACCATGTGAGGGCCCAGTCCGGGTGCCTCTTGGGATTTGTCCCTCTGCCCCCAGCTGCTGATCTTACTACGGTCCTGAGTTGTACTTAGGGCCCGGGAAGGACGGGGTGGCTGGCCAGGGCGGGGGTGTGTCCAGTGGGGATTCCTCCTCCGAGACATCTGGGGCCTCTTCCCCCCTTCCCCACCCTGCCTGGTTCCGGGGTGGGGGGCTTCAGTGGTCTTTCTGTCGTCTTGGCCAGAAATAGAGTGCTTTTCTCTTAGCTGTGAGGCCCGACCTGCTCACCTCTCCCTTGGCAAAGGGGAGGGCAGTTTTCCTTGGAGAAAAGGGTGGGCACAATCAGCAGAGGCCCCTCCCTGGCTTCTCCCATCCCCCCTCCCGCTTCTCCTTTCTCTCTCTCTCTCTCTCTCTGACCGTCTTTCCTCTCTATACCTGTCTGTCCATGCCTTTTTGTGCTTAGCTCGTTCTTTCATCCTCTTCCCCGTCCGTGTTTCCTGGTGTCGCTCAGTCTCTCTCACCTGTGTCTCTCTGCCTCTCGGTGTGTCTTCTGTGCTCCCGAGCCCCCCGCACCCGTGCTCCCCACCAGGTGCAGGGACCTGTGCGGACCCCGGGGTGGGGGGCCCGCTGGGACAGAGCTCTCCTTCCCACAAACGAAGGCCAGCGGGAGCTCTCTGCAGAGATCTCGTCCCCCTCCAGGCCCATCCGCCAGCGCTCAGCCGGGCACAGGTCGTAGCTGGCCGCCTGCCCCCTCCTCCCCGATCCGTGCTCAAAGCCTTGAAGCCTTGGAGAGGTGGAAGAGGAAACAAATATCCTCCTTCCTTTTCATTTGAAGGCAACTTGGATTTTGTTCTTCTGTTGAACAAATTAGTCCAAAAAATTATTATGGTTTCTGTTTCAGCTGTGCTTGCTGTGTAAATATTTTAATCCGAATATCAGAAGAATAATTACGATTGTGTCAGTGGGGCTCTGAAGGACAGTTCCGTTCTGGCTCCCGGTGGTGGGGGCGCCTGCACCTTCCAGCGCGCCTCCCCAAGCTGCGCCTTCCCTCCCTCTGCCTCTGCCTTTCTTTCCCTTTTCCCACTCCCCCTGCCCCCATCTAGGGCTCTATAAGACATAGCCCTGGCTTTTTTTTTGGACAGAAGGCAGCTGACATTCATCAAAATCTTTACACATGTCAGACTCTGCCAGGAGTTCCTCCCCATCCTTCCACAGAGAGCTCCTAAGGGAGATAGATAGGATTTGATGGTTCCCATTTCACAGATGGGCAAACAGAGACTTGAGGAGCATACTGTGACTTGTCACCAATCATGTAGTCAGGACAGGGCCACTGGGGTCCACGCACAGTTCTTGGAGGTCGGAGCAAGCAGCAGCAGGCGGAACAGCTGGAGGGGATGTGCGCACGTGTGTGTGCGTGTGCGTGCACACGTGTGTGCATGCGTGCATGGGAGTGCATGTGCACCTCCATCTGGTGTGTGTGTGTGTGCACGCCTATGCACGTGGTGGGTGGGACCGGGTGAGAGGAAGTCATACTATGGTTGGAGAGGTTGCAGGAATGAGTATTGGGACCAAGGATGGGGCACCGAGGACATGGTGTGGAGTCTCCGCATTATCCTGCAGGGCCTGTGGAGACACGGTGACAATTTAAGCGGGAAAGTGCCTTGTCAGGAGTGTGTTTCAGCAAGCTCATTCTGAGAGCAGTCTGGAGGGTGGATGTGGGAGTAGCAGTGAGAGGGGAAGTTGGAGGCCATCGCAAAATGCCAGGAGGAAGCCAGTGACGGTTGGTGGGGGCAAGTGGCCCTAGGGGAGGACACGGGTGCCCAAGATGAAGGAGGCAGAATCTCCAGGACCAGGGAACAGGCTGGATGTGAGGGCTGAGAGCAAGGGGCATGCACACGGTGCTCAGGTTTCCGGCTAGCATGCCTGTGTGGGCACTGAGTCCCTTCCCCAGGACAGAAGGGACAGTTCAGAGGGACGAGAGGTGGGCTTGGGGGCAAAGGGGCTTTGCACTCAAGACTTTGAGAACCAGAGTCCCTAGTTCTCTCCATTCCACTGTCCCAAAGCTAAAGGAGTGGGAGTGAGTACCCCATCCCTGGGAGTATTCAAGCCTAGTCAGATGGCCTCTTAGCGGGGATCGTTTAGAGGGTTTTTCTGTCGTGGGAGGGCAGGTGGAGGGTGTCTCAGTCAGCGTGGGCTGCCCTCCAGAGCACAAGTTGCTGAAGATTTGCTGTGATTTGCGAATCTGATTCTCCCAGTCCTAGAGGCTGGGGGTCCAGACCGAGGTCTGGCAGGGTCGGGTTCCGGCGAGAAGGTGATGAAGAGACAGCTCTGCTCTCTTCTCAGAAGGCCGCCAATCCAGCTGCTTCCTAGGAAGGAGCCAGCAAGGGGCAGACGGCCCCGGCCTCGGTCATGGTCCTGGGGCCGAGGGGCTGCGTGGAGAACGGAAGTCCCACCTGCGCGCCACTGGCCTCTGCCCCTCTGCGTGTCGCCGTCCCATGGAGTCACCTTGCCCGTGAGCTGCCGCCGGCGCCTCGAATTCGTCCTGCTCTCCAGCTGACAGCTCTCACCCCTACGACTAAGTGGCGGTTTCCCCCCAAGTGCTTCCCTCTGGCAAAGCTAAATATTAATTATCTCCCTTTATTTCATGATTATTCATGGGCGCCCGTGTCACCGCATCAGAGTGAGAAGTCGGCGCCGGGAGGTGTGAAGAGTGGTTCAGTGCAGGGAGCTGCCTAGCCTTCGTGGACTCGTCGGCCTGTCCTTGCCTGGGGAGCCCGGGTCACCCCGGAGCTGTGCCTGAGGCCTGGGCCACTGTCCCCGCAGGAGTTTCAGGGTCCAAGGGGGGAGACGCAGTGTGCCCCGCCGTGGAGCACGGGGGAGAGGTGCTCCCTTAGAACCCGAGCCCGAGACAGTTGTCACCTGGAAGACACCTGCACGGTCCCCGTGCTGAGGGGTGAACAGACACCCCTAGGGCACCCGAGATGCTGTGAGCACCAGGCAGGCACTGGGGACGGAGGCAGGGTCAGGAGACATGGCCTGCTCTGTGTGCAGGGCTGAGTCTGGCCCTGGACGCGTGGCAGGAGCCGACTCTGGGCCTGGGTGGGGCGGGGGGAGTCAGTGTGTCCTGGCGAGTGTGCGTGGGGGGCATTCTGCATGCTGGGGTGTCAGTAAGGGGAACGAAAGGTCCATTTCTCTGCATGATGCACTCTCTTGGCACACGGGGTTCACCCGACATTCGCTCATCGATCGAGACACAGCCGAAGGGGTGCTGCTTGCCCCTCAACTCTGGGCGTGCTGCTCGTCCCGGGGCTGCTGGCGAGGATGCCAGCAGCGGCCCAGAGTCCGCAGCGTGGCCGGTGAACAGTACACCCCAGTTCCCACCATTTCCACGTCACACAGCGGGTCCGTCCCTAGAACGCGCGGTTGGTTATCTTAATCGGAATGACATCAAGTAATGTCTAGCGAGGCACTGTCCCATCTTTCAGAGACTTGTCATCGATTCAGATGGAAAACCTTTCAACAGAACTTTGAAATTCTCAATGCGGGGTCGGGGGCGCCTGGGTGGCTCAGTCGGTCGAGCAACCGACTTTTGCTGTTGGCTCCAGTCGCGATCTCGGGATCCTGAGATCGAGCCCCGTGTCGGGCTCTGTGCTTGGCGGGGAGTTTGCTGGACGTTCTTTCCCTCTCCCTCTGCCCCCCACCCCAACACTCCCTCTCTCCAATAAACAAATCTTTAAAATAAAGTAAAATAATAACATAAAATGCTCAGTTGGTCTTCCTCTCCCCTTTCTCTTTGCCCCTGCCTGCTCCTGGCAGGGGACGGGGCGGACCAGCCACTGGCCTGCAGGGTGGGCTCGGGCCCGTGCGCCCACCTGCCTTGACCCATCTGCCACACAGAGGGAGAGGCAGGGGTCGAGGGGCCCTGGGGGTAGACAGGAGGGATTTGGAGCGGGCCAGACTGCCGCCGTTCGCTCATGGGGATTTCTCTTCAGGAGACAGTGTCACAGACGGAAGACCCCAGTAGGGTCAGGACACCCGGCCTGTACCCCGGCCAGCCTTCGCTTACCAGGCTCCCCTGTGACTGCCCCACGTCTCTGACCCTTGGCTTCTTCATCTGTGAAATGGAGCTGGTTTGTGAACGGAGGTCAGAGAGGGAGGGAGGATAAAACCACAGTTCTTAAGCAAAGTTTCTAGAAATCCCGTTCCCAAGATGAATGGGAGGGTTTTGCTACTAAAACCAAACGATGATGTTGGCCCTGGGGTCGTCGATGCAGTGAGATGGTGCCCGGCGGCGTCGCCTGAGCCCCGTGTGTGCCTGGGGGAGACCCGGCCCCTCCCGGGCGTCGCTGGGAGCTCCTGCCCACCCCTCCTCACCCCAGCTCACCTCCCGCCAGGTGGCCACGAGGGGCCTTCCCACGGGTGGCCTCTGACCAGCGGGTCCAGCGTCTGTCGGTCTGCCCTGCTCCACAGTGACACAGCCCCCCCGGGTACCCCAAAGCCACCGTGTTCCCCCAGCTCCACCGGCCCCCGGGCTGCTCTCGCCCTCCTCCAGACCGGCGATCTTCTCCCCTCTTCTCCCCTCCCTCCTGCCGCTGCCCTGGAGCCTGGCAACCCGAGCCTCAACATCTCCCTCTGCAGAAGCTGCTTTGGGGGGCCTTTCACGGTTAGGGCTCCCCCCCGACAACAGGGAAACCCTCGCCCCACGTCTGCGGCGTGAGCGGCCCGTCTGAGGGCAGGTCTGTGCGGAGGCTGGAGCTCTCTCCGAACGTCCAGCCGCCGCAGCTACCGGAACACACAGACTGAAAACGAGGGCCGCCTGCTCTGTTAGGGCTCCCTCCACACAGGACGGGACAGAAATGTTTTAAATTGTGGCAAAATACCCATACCATCAAAATTTGCCTTCTTAACCATTTTTAAAAAAGGTTTCGTTTATTTATTGGAGAGAGAGATTGAGAGAGAGCATACAAGGGGGGGAAGGTCAGAGGGAGAAGAAGTTTCCCTACGGAGCTGGGGCCCCGATGCGGGACTCGATCCCAGGACTTCAGGATCACGGGCTGAGCCGAAGGCAGTCGCTTAGCCAACTGAACCACCCAGGTGCCCTGCCATCTCAGCCACTTTTAAGCGTGCGGATCAGTGGAGCGAAGTTTCTCTTCCACAGTTGTTACTATCTGTTCCCACCTGACCGTGCTCCCTCCTTCCACGAGGCCAGACAAAATCACAGTCGCCGTCGACTGTCCCTGTGCTTCCACGAAGGCGCCCTTGCCCTCGGCTGGTGGTGTCTCGGGGACGCCGCTGCAGCCCAGCTGACGCTTTGGATTCTGTTGGCCCCCGAGTCCTCTGCTTGGAGCTCCATGACTTTGGACAAGTGTCTTTGACTTTCTTGTCCGCGAACTATAAATAGCGAGGCTTCCCCCCGGGGAGAGAGGACAGAGTAGGATAATGATGCCCCGACAGCAGCTGGCGCCCACCGCCCCAGGAAAGGCCCATGTCCCTGAGGCCGCCCTCGGGGGGTCACGAGCTGCTTCTCACCAAGCAGGAACCGCACAACAGGCTGGATCCTGTTGGAGCAGGTTAAAAAAAAAAAAATGCAAGTGCCTCCAGCAGGAAGAGACCGGCTGAGAACTGGCCCGGCCTGAAGCCGATCACTGACCTCCTGCTTCGTGAAGTCGATATGGACTCTCTCTTTCCTCTTTGTGCCTTCACCTACTAGGAAAGTCCCTGCAGGTGTGAGCTGGGACTCACAAAGGAGGTCGGGAGATAGCAGCCCTGGAAAAATAATTCCACCTATAAACACCTGTGTTAACAAGTGCTGTATTTGTACAGCTATTTTCTTTTTCAAATACTGTTTACACACACCTATTCTCTTACCCCGCTCAGGTGTGGGCTGGATGGCGTCTGGGGACCTGCTGGCTGGGGGCCAGCCTGCCCAGCAACGCGCGGCTCGGAGGCCGGGCCTTTCCGGGGCCTGTTTGGCAGTGGTGCTCCCGGGGCGACTGCCTGGAGCGCAGCCAAGTCCTGATGAGTGTGAGGGCTGAGACCTCCGTGGGGCAGGAGGGACCGCGGGGGTGGGGTGGGGGGTGGGCGTGGGAG
>LNAC01000054.1:2831304-2850046 GCA_002007465.1 Ailurus styani
CCCGCCCCCCGCCGCCCCTGGGTCTGGGACATGCTCCCATCCGTTTGGTTTTTGGGTGCTTCCTTCCTTAAGAAGGAAGGTACTGCTTTGCTTGACCCCTGCTGGCTTCTGTTTTAGTGACTTTATTTGCATTTTCACTGTTTAATAATAGCCTCCCATTTCTTCCCTTAACACACTCTCTCTCTTCCTGTCCGACCCAGTTTTCGCTCCTGTCCTAAGCGTGGCGTCATGGGCTAGTGAAAGGAGCACGGACAGGGAGGCAGGTAGCCGAGTTTGTCCCCAAGTTCTGCCCCTCACCAGCTGTGTGACCTCGAATACCAGCCTCCAGCCTCCGATCTGTGAGACGGAGATGACACCGCGTAGCTCAAGGCCGCGGGCGCTTGACAGCAGCGCACGCAGGAGCCTGGCACGCGGGAGGTACGCCAAGACTTGGCGTTGCCATTCCTGTCCCCGGCTCTGTCCCTAAGGACTATGTGGTCTTTTTGATTCTTTGAAACTGAGTTTGCCGGTCTGTAAAATTGGGACCGGGCCAGATGGCCTCGAAGGGTCCCTTCTTGGCGTTGTTCGTGGGCACAGGTCCAGCGGGCTGGAGGGAATGCACGGTGGGGGAGAGGCCGGGAGAGGGGCCCGCAGCCCGGCCTGGGGCCAGAGCAGAGTGAGCTTTGCAATCTGCCAAGCAGAGGAGGGGGTTTTGGGCCCTAAAGGTGATACTGAAAATGTAACCTGCGCGTCGGGGCTGAGCCCCCACGTGACTCAGCACAGAGCGCGCCTCGGCTGCCGGGCCCCAGCGGGAGCTCTGACCGAACGCGCGTGTGTCTGCTCTCACTGGCAGGTTCTTAGAGATCGGATCTTTCAGCTCGGTGTGTCCTTCTCTACCCACAGTGGTACTTGTCAGCTTCTGTCTAAAAGTGGGATTTGGGTTGGGGTATGAGGTTGGGTTTCTGGTGTGACTTTCCGAGGTCGCAGGTGCTGAAACCGGGGCCAGGCCTGGCCATCGGTGGGGTGTGGCTGCTCACTGAGCTTCCTGTGGGAGCTGGGCCTCTGTCGGTGGTGTGGGCCCGTTCCCCGGAGCAGAAAGGGGGCAGGTTGGGAGGGCGGGCTCTGGAAATGGTGCTGGGGCATGGCTGGGGGAGCAGAGCAGGTGCCCACAGCTCGTCGGGTTTAGCGCCAGGGGAGAGTGCCTGGGGCGGCGGGGGTGCTGCAGGGAGGGCTGCTCCGAGCAAGCCTGCGTTTCCGTCTCAGAGGCACTCACCCTCCCCGGCCACAGGCCAGCGGGAGCCCGGGGCTTCGGTCAAGGAGGTCGATGTTCCAGGGGTCAGGGCTCTCAGGGGAGGGATTGAAGGAGAGGGGGAGTCTAAGTGTGAGCCTCGGTGATGATGGAGGTCGGACAGCAAAGCAGGGCTCAGAATACCCGGTCAAGGGCGTGTGTGGCAGCAAGGACAGGATCCAAGGGCACAGGCCGACTGGCCTCCCTTGTGTACAAACGGTTGCAGGAGTCGCTGTGTAGAGGTCTTCCCACGTGTGTATAAGGATGTTTGAGGAGGCAGTGTTTGCAATGGGATAAAATCGAGACAATGAAGATGTCCATTAGCAGGGGACAGGGCTTCTCTGTGTCTGTACAACGGGATACTCCTGGCGTATTGAGAAGAATAAAATAGGCCTGTAGGAATCGGTGTGGGAAACATTGCAAACACACATTGCCGAGTGAGGAAAAACCAGAGCATTGAAGAATCAGGTATCATTTGAATAAAAGTGAACCTACAAGTGGTGCTGGGATATTGTATCATTTAGGATGGGTTTTCCTGCAAGGAACAGGAGACCCACCTAATACTGGGGAAAAAAAAAAATAAGGGTTTATTTTTCTCACATAACCCCGCACCCGAAGGGAAGTAGTTGGTTCTTACCAAGGTTTTCAGGGACCTGGGTTCTTTCTTTCCTGTGCCAACTCCATGGAACATGTTGGCTTGTAAGTCCTTAGCCTTACTTCCTCATGGTCCCAAAGTGGCTGCTGTAGCCACAAACATCAGACCCAAAAGCAAGGAATGAGGAAGGAGACTGGTCTGTGCCAGGCACAATTGTCTTTTTTATACTATTATTATTATTTGGAAATCGAGAGCTTTTCAGATGCCACCTGGCTCCTCCTTCCCCTGCCACGGGCCAGTTCATCCCTGCATCTCGTTGCCCGGGACAGGGCCACTGGCCATGGATGGGGCTCCTGTGGCTGAGGCCTGGGTGAGCAGGTTGCTGATGCTGGAGGCAGACCCCTGTGCCGGGCACCTGCGGGGGCAGAGGACAGGGGTGGGTCTCAGCCAGTTCAGCCACAGCAGCAGGGAGAGAAGGGAGGCAGGGGTGGTGGGGGAGGGGGCTGGGAGAGCCGGATCCCCTCATCTTCCGAACATTGACTTGGTGGGCACTCGTGACTTTCTTGCTGCCTCTTCTTGTAGGGGGCAACGTCGAAAGTAACTTTTATTTTTTTAAGATTTATTCATTTATTTGAGAGAGAGAGCGTGCGTGTGTGAGTGGGGCGAAGAGGCAGAGAGACAGAGAGAGAGAGAGAGAGAGAGAGAGAGAGAGGCAGACTCCCTATTGAACACAGACACCCCTACCCCCCAGTGTGGGGCTCGATTCCATGACCCCGATATCATGACCTGAGCTGAAACCGAGAGTCACACGCTTAACCGACTGAGCCACCCAGGCGCCCCTCGACACTAACTTCTGAGGAAAATCCCTCCCTGCCATGGGGACTGACGTGTGTTTCTAATTCTGCTCACCAGCTGGACACGTAGCACTGATGACACACCATGAAGCGGAAACGGGAAGATGAACCGAATCAGCGCTTGAACCAGATGACTGGGATGACATTGGAAGAGAGTGGAGGACCATGTGGTTTTGCTTTTCCTGCGGGTGATCTCACTTCCGGTGGGCCGGGGACGTTTGTGCCGTGGCACACCTGGGCGAGGTCCAGCGAAGTGGAGGCCAATGGCCTGGGTTAGTGCTAACCGTGTCTTCTCCTGCCCGAGAGTGATCTGTGATGGCCCTGCCAGGGGACGTGTCTGGGGACTCAGGATGGGACCTCCGTGTGGACCAGGGAATGGAAGACACTGACTTTGACCTGGTTTTAAAATCGAGCTGCGGGTTTTGCAGAATTGTTCCCTAGCTCTCCATCCAACTATCTGGTGAGCTTCTTCCCCATCAAAGTCTAAGCTGGGATATACCTGGTGTGAGCCCTTAGAATTTCCCTTTAGCAAAGGATCAATTGATACCAGTGTGTATGTGAGTTGCTTGCGTGTGCAAGAAAAGCTCAGCATTGTGTGAATCTTGAGGCTCGTGAATTGAGAAGCCAGAGGAGAGGGGTGCCCTGGTGCCCCCCCCCCCAGCGATATATTGGGAATGGCCATAGAGTCCAGGAACAATTACACAGAGACCCAAAGATTTTTCTGGTAGCCATTCCTTAAACTACAAAGTCTACCTACTGCCTAGATCTGAGAACCTAAAGGCAAGTGTGCCAGTCAGAGCACACTGCAGGATACAGAAACCACTCCAGATCTGTTAGGTGGAAAACGGTCTTCATTCAGGGGTTTGGTCTGTAGAAAGGGCTGGAAGAGCAGGTTCCAGACTGTGCTACTGGAATGATGCCTAGAAGGATACAGAGCAGGCCCTCAGGACAGCAGCTGCAGGGAGGCCTGGGGAGTGTGTTCCAAGTCTTGCCTGGGACAGGAGGAAAGGCACTCCAGAGTCCAGCTCGCAGGGCAATGCCAACAGGTGCTGGATGGCAGAGCAGATGCGGGCAATACTGATTCTCCGGGAAAAGTCTAACTCGGAAACGTCTATGTGTTGCGTGGTTAGATCATGAAAAGCAACCTTCTCTCCCAGGTTCCCACATGTGATTCTAGATGCTTCTGGTCTCAGCTGTACCATATTTCCTACGTGGCCTTGAACTAAACCTCAGCTGCCCCAGTTGTCCAACAAAGGTATGTGACTAAGTCGCAGGTGGCTGCGGGCTTCGGGGCGATTCCTCACGGTATCTCTTTGCTCATGCTTTGGGTTTTGAGCAGAGCTGGTCTTCTAAACACTTCTGTCAAGAGGAACTCTTTGTTCCTGGGTTTTCCAGACTTTAAGGGCACTTCACTGGGTGAATGGGGGGGAGATGGTTTCTGAGAGCTCAAGGAGATCAAAGCAAATTAGGAGGAAGCAAACTTGTGGAAAACTGTGAAGCCTGAGCGGAAGGGGACTGTTGCCCGAGCAACAGCGTCTGCTGTGAGACGCTGGGCTTCCTTGCCTCCCAGGCTCTGTCTCGCTTGCCGCTTCCAGGGGTGACCTCCTTTTGCAGATGAGGACTGGGGGCTTGGCTGGCTCTGGGTTGTTGGGGTGAGGCTACGGAGACCGCATGACGGTGGAGAGGAGAAGGGTCCTGTGAGGGGGACCCTCTCCCAGCCAGAGTGAGGGGCCTTGTCTCCTGGGAAGCTCTGCCCCCAGCTGGGCTCCTTTGCATCCAGGAGAGGAAGGGGAGGGAATCACAGGTTTAGGATGGGGTCCCTCCTGCCTGTCGAGCTAGGGCTCTAGAGGTACCCTGGCGAATGTTTACCAGTCGCATGTTTAACAACGACCACCATTTTTGTGGTGTGAATCCTCTCACCATGCCAATTCCAGGTTGCCAATGAGACGCCGCCAAATGCATGTCTGGGAAGCAATGGTCACACCTGGCTCAGCCATCTGGTGAGGGCTGGCTTTAGCAAGCCATTGACTTACACGGCTTCCTCATACCTGTTGGTGAAAGCCCCCATATGGGTTCATGGAGGAGTGAAGAGGGACCAGCCCGAGGGTCGTGGAGACAGGCCCAAGGGGTCTTTCCCTGAGGAGGCACTGATGTCACCCTGAGGTGGAAGATGCTCTAAAGTCACGTGTGATGACGGTTCTCCAGAGGAATGGTTTTTAGGGTACACCCTCACGCCTTCCTGTCCAGCGGTGCTGACCTCAAGGACGGCTCCAAGTTCAGAGTGAGTTATTGCCCGTGCAATCTCTTGCCTCAGCTCTGTGACTAAGCTCATTTATTGGGCACCTCAGAGGGAGGGATGCTCCTTCCCCCGGTAGGCCAGAGGGGGAAGACGGGGTGCTGACCTGAGGCCTGGAGAGGACCCCCAGGCTCTCAGCCTACACGGGGTCATTTCCCCATACCCTCAGCCCTACCGGAAGCTCATGCTCTCTCATCTGTGGCTCGTTCCTCCTCCCTTCCCTTCTTCTAGACCCGGGAAGGGGCTGGTATCCTGGGCCTGCAGGGGCCATTCAAGGGCTCTCCCTAGAGTGTTGGAGAAGCACCGCAAAGAGCCCTTGAGCAGTGTGACTGAGCGGGGCCGGCACGGGGACACAGGAGTGAGCTGGGAGGAAGAGGTCAGATGACCCCTGGCCTGGTGCCTCCGTGGCTCGCTCAGAAGGACTCCAATAGGAAGTGACTCCAGGGCCCCTCCCCTGTCTCTAATTCTGAGCCTCGCGCACCATCACATCCTTGGGAATATTGCCTCTGGGAACACTCCCCCCCCCGCCCCCCACTGCTGGTGCATCCGCCATGTGGGGGGAGATGCTGAGGATACAAGAACTCAGATGGGCCCCTGCTCAGCTGGACTTGGAATTCCCCCTTTGGCGCTTCTGAGCTCTGTGGCATCAGGCCCGTTACTTAACCTCTCTGAGCCTTGGTCTCCTATCCAGTGCTTTGAAGCAAACTGTTGCCGTTTTTACTGATAAAGTGTGAGAAGGAAGGAGGCCCGTGTGTAGACGTTAAGTGAGGTCATGGAAGTGCACCAGGCCTGGGGTGGACACACGGTTTCTCCAATCCTAGTGTGAGCAAAAGCTCTGTGTTCGCGGTGTAGGACATTGTCATTCCACCCTCGTAGAACTGTGGGGAGTCACAGCTCTAGTGATCCGTGCTCCAGATCATCCGACTGGGACTGGGGGCCACAGAGCCGGGCCGTAGCTTACTGGTGTTCCCTTGGCTCTCAGCTCCGAGGCCAGCCCAGGAGGCCCTTACCCTGACTCTCTTCCCGTGTTTGAGGAACTCGGCCCAAGGACCGGCCGCCACCCTGCTGAACCGGGCCCTTCCTTCCGGGAGGACAGCTCGATGCAGCAGACTGACAGCAGCTGTAAGATGATTTCTGTTTGCTTCTCGCTTCTCGGGTTTTTCCTCTGATAACATTCAGATAGAGCTGTGCTGCTGGGCGTTTACTGTCCACCCTGGGGGCTGGCTGTGCCCCGGTTGGAGAGGAGGAGATCGGCCAGGTGGAGGAGGGGGAGGAGGGTCGGGAGGAGGAGGAGGAGGAGCCAGGAGCCTGAGCGCGCTGTTCCTGAAGGTGTTTAGAATGTGACGTTTTCTCCCCACTGAGCTTCCTTTGGGCTGAGGAGCTCCTGAGACATTTGCAATGTAAAGGGCAGCCATCCTCCGTGACGCAGGGGACCAGATACCATCGGAACAAGAGTATATTTAGAAGACAGGAAATAAGCCCTCCAGCCTGCCCTTGACTTTACCGCAGGCATTTTCGCCTTGTGAGCGCCCCGGAGTTGAGAGAGAGGTTGCAGGGCCTAGTGAGAGGAAATGGCTTAGGGCCTTCGAGCTAATGCATCCTTTCTTCCCTTTTTCTCCTCCTCCTTCTCTCTCTCTCCGTTTCTATGCTTGCAGGCTCTGCCGGGGTTGTCCCAACATGACGGGGAGAAATTGCTAGGAACTGAGTCATGTTGCTGGATTTTTTCAGCTGAGTCCCTGATTAGTAAACCTGGTTCAAGAATGGGAAAATGCACGGTGCTATTTTTAAGTGTTGTCAGCCCCAGTGTTCCTAATTCCTAGAACAGACACCAATTGCTTCTCTGCCTTCGAGTGTAGACGAACGCTTAGCAGCTGCATGACCTTTGGCAAATTAGACGCGCCGAGGGCTGGTGTGCTCGCCCGTAAAGTGGGGCTGAGGCTGCCTCCCTCAGAGGACGTGATGACCGCGCGCGTGTCCTCCCCGCCCCCCGGGTGGTGCCTCTGGTCCCCGTGGGGGTCAGACGGACTGTCCCAGGACCCGCGTGGGGCCTGGCTGAGTTCCCCGTGTATCCGTTTACCATCCACCGTGGGTCGGATTGGAAGACACGCGGGGGTCAGGGGGACCCCACTCAGCCCGGGTCTTCGGTGAGGGCTCCTCCACAGAGCTCGCTGTCCGTCTGTAAGAGGCTGAGGACACCCGGATGCATGGCATGAAAAAGGTTGGGGACAGCGGGTGAGGGAGTGTCTAGAGTGATGCTCGGGGGAGACACGGATAAGCCGCGCAGGATGCACAGTGTTTCTAGAGAAACAGGCACGTGTCTAGTGGAAACAGCAGTCACTACCAGGTTCGTGTTCACAGAGCGCTGGACCCCGTGCCCAGAGCTCGGCATGGCCGCTTGCTGGGGTCCGGATGTCACGGGCCCCGGTCTGCGGACGGGGCTCGGACGCATCCTCCGGGGTTTACAATAGAGAGAGGGCAGCGCCGGGATGTGACCAGAGGTGGCCTCAGCCTCGGTGTGACAGGCCAGCGGGAGGCTCACCTGGGCAGCGTGCGGGGAGACAGTGGGTTTAGCTTTGCCAAGGATGCTCCATGCGCTTCACAAAAGTCCGCGTTAAAGAACGTCAGCCGGTCGATGGCTCCGCCGTAATAGAACTCCATAGGTCACACGACACCGATTTATAGGACGTGTGACATGGAATACACGATTAGCTATGTTCTATATGGCATAGTGGTCGTCTGAGTTCATTTCCAGCCCTACAGCTTTCTCGCCAGAGGGTCAGAGTTGAACTCAGATTAGTCAGTGTAGCCACTGGTTAGCATTTTCCGTAAGTTCGGCTGTGGGTGGGGTGGGGTGGGGGGGCGGACCGTGGAAGTGATGGTTGGAAGGATCAGAGCTGGGGCCTGACCCTGGGGGATTAGCATTTGGATTATTCTCGAATGATCTGGGAAGTCCAGGTGTGATAGTCAGAAGGCCGTGAAGTATAGCATCGGGGGCTCGGGAGGCTGGAGTGCTGGCGAGGACCCCCCACCCCCACCCCTCCCCCCGACCCTCCAAGTGTTGACCTGCGTCTCTCAGGGCAGCTCAGAGTCTCACGTGTGAAGTCAGGAAAATCCAAGCAAAAAACCCAGCACAGAAAGCAAGCCACCTGCTGGGGTGAAGGAGAGGCCACACCGGGTGACGGCTGTCAGCCAGGAGAGAGGCATCGTGCGCTCAGGGTGCAGGGACCGCCGGCAGCAGCAGGGCTGAGGAGTCGGGTTTGTGGACGTTCTCATGTGCGTGGAGGCCCGGTGGTGTACATTGTCCGAGGCCCCCCGGCCTCTGCCCAGCCTCCGTCCTCTGGGGAGGCCTCTTGCCGGCTCCGGCCTCGGGTTCAGCTTCCGGCTGTGCTCTCTAGCCAAGCGTGGGTCTTGCAACATGAGGCCACTCTGAGCACTTCGGGGACCAGTCAACACCCTGAAGCCCGTCCTTATGTTTTGCCGTTTGTCTGGAACCCACTGGGCCCCCACATTTGGTGGTGGGTGATGGAGGGGCAGTGACATGTGGAGAGTGCCCCCCAAAATTCTAGCCATGTGGCCTCAGACAAGCCATTTCCCCTCTTCACGCCTCCATCCAAGGGGGCCTAATACTATATATGCCTATCAGCGCAGGGAGAAGGGACCTACGTGAGGTATTTACGGAATGTGCCCAGCACAGTGCCTGGCATACAGCAGGTATTTGATAAACAGGAACTAATATTAATAAAACACAGCAGTTGGGGATCGCGGATTTGGTTTCTCTAAGAGAGCTGTCTTGGAGAGATTTTTCCATCCTTCTGTACTGCTAAAGAGACAACTAAATTCCTGTTTACATATAAACCTAAACCCTCTTATTCTAACTGTGCCACGACCTTAAAAGACATATATTTATGCTTTCGGTTTTAACTGTTCATATGTTTAAGAGCAGCGTGCACTTCCAGAGTGATTATGCTAATGTACACAAGGAGTTTAACAAGTGCACTGGCTGCACTAACCATCTATTTGAACTACGTTGTGCAAATAAGATGTTATCTTAAATAAGCTCCTAATATAACTCGGTAATCACTATAATGCTTTTTGGTGAAATTGTGGTGTCATTACTGAATTTAGCCACGAGTCTCAAATACCGAACCTTGGAGCAAACACCAGCAGTGCCCAGCTGCTGCATTGCTGNGAGGAGCTGGATGTCCTCGTGGGCTGGGGAGGGCTGGGCCGGGCTGGCATCGTGCGTGGTCCCAGGACCTGACACCCACCGCGGTAGGCGAGCCAGCATGAAGGATTGCACCGGCTTGAGGTGGAACTGCCTTTCTCAGAAGCCTCATCAAAGAGAGGAAAAGCAACTGAAATACAGCCCAGTGTCCACATTCCTGGGACAGCAGGGACGGGAGTGGGGCTCGGCCTGGCTCACCAAGCGGAATGCAGACCGGGCCAGCTTCGAGCCCTCTCTGCCAGGCAGGCCCCACCTGCATTGCCTCCTGATGCTCGCGAGGAGGGTGAGATGGGTCCGTGGGAACGTTGGGAGCAGGTGGGTTTCTTGCACTAGCTCCAGGCTGAAAGAAGCGCTCACATCTCAAAGGTGAAACCATCCGTTTATCCTCACATCTCATTGAAGCAACAGGGAAATAGAGCCTCGAGGTAAAAATGGAGGGTTTAAAAATATGATGACCTTCCTGCCTTTTTAAAATGTTAATTGTTGGAAGCGTTTGGCTTAAAAGAAGACAATGAGAGCCACGCCAGGAGAATGCAAGGAATCACATCAAACCACTTCCAGGAGAACCTGGGAAGCCTTGGTTAGCGGAGGAGTCTGAAGGCCAACATGGCCTCCAAGTTCAGTGCCTGCCTGGGACATCAGTTCTGCTCTCAAGGAGCGCAGGTCCCCGGACTTCCCGCAGGGGAAGAGGACAAGTTTTGTTTGTTTGCTGGAAGGAATGCTGATCTGGAGTCCGCAGACCGAGGTGCGGGGTCACTACGGAAGGTCACTTCACCTGTCCAGGTCTGCATATTCAGCGAAGCGACGTGCTATCCAAGGGACTTGTGTTCACCGCCTGTTAAATGAGGGGCACCGTGAAGCACTTTCTAAACTGCAAAGCGCTTTGCACGTTTCAGGGGCTATTAGAATATCTGCAGAGGCCAGAGTGGAGAAGACCTTGCGTAGGTCACCTGCTTGCCAGGGCGTATGGGAGGAAGCTACCGTAATGTGCAGAACCACACCCTGCTCTCCATAGCTCTCAGTTACAGAAGGACTTGTTACAAATGATCGCACGTTCGTGTGCCTGGTGATCTTCACGGGCACGTGGAGAGAGTCGCACTTACGGAACACCTGCCCCCAGACCCCCAGGTAAGGTGCAGAGGGCTTATACGTTGGGTCTCCCTCTCCGTATTTTCTTTCACAAACTCATAGAAATTCTAAGAGGCTGGCCAGGTTTGGCCTGGAGGTGGTCTTAGGCAGAGGACTTGAATATTTCAACGTCTCAGAATCATCTGTGATTTCATTTATAGGATTGCTGTAAAATTAAAACTTCGCAAGCACATGTGATGTGTGTCCTCAGGTGGCTTCCGTGTGGCGGGAGCCCCGTTTATATTTTCCCTTGTTTGGGCTCACCATCCCTCCTTATCCTTGCCGCAAGGTGCTTACCAATGCAGACTTCATGCCTTAGGGATTTAGTATTAACTTCCCCATTTTACAGATGAGGCTACTGAGGCTTGGTGAGCTTTAAATGACTGACGTTCCAGAGGCTGGAGCTGGTCACTGATCTATGAGCCTTTTGTCTTCCAGTCCCATGCTCTTCCACAAATGAGTGAGTGGGAACTTTATTTGGGCTGGAATTCAATTATAGGGCTCTAATTCAATTATAGAGCAGAGAGCATGTCCTAAAATTTGGTGGAAGGGGCAGAGGCTGCAGGCTTAGGGCAAGCACTGGACTCTGGCCTCTAACACCAATTTGCTCTGAGATCTAGGAAGAGTCTGGCTTTCTCATCTATAAAATAACAGTTTGGATGATACTACGGTCTGATTTGTGTACCCCAAATTCACATACTGAAGTCCTAACTCCCCCGCTAGCTCAGAATGGGACTGTATTGGAGAGTGAGTTTTTGAAGAGGTGATGAAGGTACAGTGAGGTCACAGGAACGGGCCCTAATCCAGTAGGGCTGGTGACCTTGCAAGAAGAGGAGATTGGGACACATGATATGCACACATGGCCGACCATGCGAGGACACAGGGAGAAAGTGGCTTCCAGAAGCCCAGGAGAGAGGGCTTTGAAGAACCCAAGCCTGCCGACCCCTCGATCTTGGACCCGCAGCCTCCAGAGCTGTGCAAGAATGGATTTCTGTTGTTTAAACGGCCCAGGCCGTGGTGCTAAGCTGGTGCACCTCGGGCAAGCCACGCAGACCAGACAACTCTACACATACAGACAGGAACACTGGCTTCAAGAACCGTTCCTTGCCGCGGGCCACCCTGGACCCTGGAATGATCCGTGGTTGTGGTGAGCGGGGCGGTGAACAAATAAGATTGGGTCCCCAGGGGTTCCTGGAGCCTGAGGCCTTGGTGTTGGCCGTCAGGGGTCCAGGGGGTCCTGTCGGTGGATCTGGGGCCCACGCAGGTGCCATCCGTCCACGCCGTGCATCTCGCAGGTGGGACTCGGGCCTGGGCGGGAGTGTGGCCTGCCCGGCGGGGCGGGGGGCTGACACCAGACCGGCCCCCCACCCAGAGCACCACTCGTGGTATTTTACCCCAGATTGCACTCATTCGGGGAACAGAAAAGGAAGAAAAAAGAATTCTCTTCAGACTCTGAAGCGCCTAACACGGAGAAAACAATGCATTTAAACCCCAGAAGTCTTCTCTGGATGCAATCGCTTGTTTGCCAGGTTCATTCTTGGCCGTGTGTAGGGGTTATTAGAAACAGTTAAACGTTATCATCTGCCCATTGTGTGAGAATGACAGCAAAGGTCAGAGAAAAACACGCTTATCTCGCCTCATCTGAAAATTACCCTCATCACCGGCATTGTGTGTGCACCAGGCGAGCCAGGGGGCCGGTCTCACAGGGCTTTCGTCAGGTGCACGGGGCTGAGGCCAGGCAGGATGCGCTCTGCTGCCTTCCATGGAAGATGCTGGATGGTTCTGCAGCTGCGGAACCAACACCCCCCCCCCCCGGGGCCCCAGACCAGGGCCCTCAGCCTGGCCTTTCTGAAAAATGGGCTCAGTGACTTGAATCAGATGGAAGCAAGACCAGTGGGATCGACAAGGGCAGCTGCCAACTGTGACCCGGTTCAACTCAGTTCCACAGACTGTAACCTTCGATAGCGGGGGGGGGGGGGGGGGGGGGNGGGGGGGGGGGGGGTGCGGGCGACTGTGCGTGTTTGCCTGTGGGGTCGACCCCGCTCTGCAGGGCTGCTCATCCCTTAGAGAGGAAGTGGAGAGGGCACAGGGGCCTGGGGACCCACGTGGCTCGGGGATGGGCTGAGCTGCGATTCACCTGTTGCAGAGCTGAGCCTCTTCATTCGACCTACCTTGTCCCCACTGGGGCATTTGCCGAGTGTCCCTGACCTGGGGGGCCTGGTCCCTGACCCGGGGCGCTCACAGCGGGGCACGGGGGTGGGGCTGCTGGGAACTAGAACAGGGAGCAGAGTCTTTAAACAATGAAGTATGTGTCGGATTAAAGAAGTAATACCCGTTGCTGCAAGTTGTAATTACGTGTGTTTCTACAATCCGAAGTTGGCTATGGTTACCCTTTGGTACATTCTGTTCTGGTCTGGATTCTCCTACACATTAATTTTCTTACCTGGTTGCAATTGTCCCTTGGCTGCAGACCTCAGTAGATAAGATCGAAATTTCTCTCATTTTCCATTTCATTCCTCTGAATGGACAGTGCTCAATGAGTGGTTTTAAGTAAAGTTATAGAACAAAAATATATATCCGGTCTTGTAGCCTCTTGTTCTCATTTAAAATTAAATGTGTTTTCCTACATTTTTACCTTCTTTTTCTAGCTAGTGTCTTTTAAATAAATGCATGTAACAGCATAATTTAATATACTGCTCCATTTCCCTACCCTTAGACATTTAGGTGTTTACCAGTTTTTCAGAATACAGTGTCTTCTTATAAATAATGAGACAACGGACATCTTTGCACATAAAGCTTTATTTCCCAATTCTGGGATATTTCATTTGGATGGATTCCTGGAAGCTACTTAATGGGTCAAAGCATATGAATGTATTTATTTCAAATCCTTTGGTGCAGATGGCTACAAACCATGTTTCAGAGCCTGTGTTGGCATGTTCTCCCACCGCTGGGGCAAGAGCTCAGGTGGACGGAGTGGGGGGCTGGGAGTCTACACAGCTCTGCAGCCCTGTGACCCCGCAGGAAAGGAGATGGAGGGACCCCGGGCTGTGAGTCCGGCTTTGTTCCTTGCAGGGGACTGTGGCAAATCGCTTAACCTCTCGGGGCCTCCATTTCCTCATTTGTAACGTGGACATGATAGTGATAGCTCATCGGGGGGGTGGTGAGGACCGAAGGAGCAAAGTTTGTGACTGTGCTTCACGGCCCGTGAGACTCTGAAACGTGAGTTGCCTGGGAGAGGGACCTGTGGTCAGTAGACACCAAGGCTGCGGCTCTCTGGGGCCGAGAGGTGCAGCATCCCAGGAGGAACTCAGAGCACAAGGATTCAGGCGCGCGGTTCCGGGGCTCCGGGGCTAGTCCTGGGAACGCTGTGCTGTGCTCCTATCCACCTCCTCTACCCGGCGGAAATCTGAGCTCCAGCTTCCATGTGTTCCAGGTCTCTGACTCAGTTTACGGTTTGCTCCCCGGCCGGAGTACACGGCCTCCCTGTTCTGTTCCTCGTGGCTTCCAGGGCACTGTTTGCCAAAGGTTCGTGTCAAGAAGCAGTTGGAAGTGAGCAGTGTCACTTCTTTTTCTGGTTGGATACAGTAACATCAAAACGATCCCAACAAATCTATTCCCAAAGCCGTAGAGGCAAAGGAAGAAACAGACAAGACACCTGCTGAATTCAGCCTGTGGTTGGGGGGGACAGGTCCCAGGGAAGGGTGAAGCTAGTGGCGGGTCGCGGCACAAAGGGAGTATACACCTAGGAATGCGTTCAGTTGCCGGCCCTCCATCCCTCCTTATCTTCCCGTCTGTCCTGTGTGCTCCTCTGTGCAACGTGTGCTTGTGGTGGGAACACGAGGACACGGAAACGCCTGGCTCTTGGGGGTTCTTCTGGGTCTTGAGGACACGCCTGCGAGGGCATGTGTGATGGGAATGCAGTTGGGCGTGGGCTTCGACGGCGTGCGGGGAGGCTGCTCACAGATGGCCCCAAGTCTTCCCAGGGGCGTGTGTGGTCATATCAGGTCCGTGTTTAAGGGACATGGTGTGCAAAGGTCAGCAGCAGGGAGGCCCGTCTGTGGAGAGTGGGCCGCTCCCAGCTCCTCTCTCCCAGCTCCAAAGGGGATTGCGGAAATTCTTCTGCGGCTGTGCTGACTCTCAATATCCAGGAGGAAGCGGCGTGGCTGCTCAAACGCATCCTCTTCCGATCTCATCGGACCCAGATCCCGGAGCAGAACTTTCCCCGGTCAGTGCGCGCTCGGACCGTGGACGGAGCTTCCCCGAGTGGGTCTGCGCTGTCACCTGTGGGGAACCAACTGCTGTTTCTTTCTCCTGGCTGTTTGGAATATGCTCAGCGTCCTGTACAAGCACACAGGTCCCGGAGATGGCCCCAGGGCCAAGGAAGAGGACTCGGGGCGCCTGGGGGGCTCCGTGGGTTAGGGCCTCTGCCCTCGGCTCAGGTCGTGATCTCAGGGTCCTGGGATCGAGGGCCGCATCGGGCTCCCTGCTCAGCGGGGAGCCTGCTTCCTCCTCTCTCTGCCTGCCTCTCTGCCTACTTGTGATCTCTCTCTCTGTCCATTAAATAAATAAATAAATAAATAAATAAATAAAATCTTTAAAAAAAGGAAAACCCTCTTAAAAAAAGAAGAAGAAGAAGAAGAAGAAGAAGGAGGAGAAGGAGGAGAAGGAGGAGAAGGAGAAGGAGAAGGAGAAGGAGAAGGAGAAGGAGAAGGAGAAGAAGAAGAAGAAGAAGAAGAAGACTCATAATAACTATGTGGATGGTGTGCTTACTAGGTGCTGGGCGCCGGGCTTACACGCTGAAGTTTAGTTTTCTGGAGAAGCCTGTGAGTCAGGGATGCTACCTCACCATTTCATAGATGAGGATCCAAAGCTCGAAGGGGTTCAGTGATTTGCACAGGCTATTTCTGAAAGTCTGAAGGAAGATCAATACAAAAAAAAAAAGATTCCAACTGTTACTGGTGGACTAAGATGTGGAACAGGTCCGAGGGTGGAAAATAGACTACAGAGAAATTTGGCTCAATCCAAATAAGGGGCCCTACTAACAATGAGATCAATAATACGTGTGCAGTAAAGTGAAGAGAAACAGGCTCAGGCCTTCTCGAATTCTGGCCACACCACGTACTTGAGTGTGAGCCTGGGGTTGCCTTAGTTCTCCAGAGCCTCCCTTTATCTTCGGTGGAGATGGTAACGTCCACATAATTCATGACGTACTTGCCGAGATAAAAGAGAAAATACAGTTGGAGGCACCCGGACTCACTGGTGTATACCAGGAGCTCCGCAGATAGTATTCCCTCCCCAAGAATGAGAACCAAGAATAGAATAACCTGGGAGGGGAACGTGGGGCGTCACGAAGAAATGTAAGGCCAAGTTAGGAAGCCTCGTGGTGGGATAACGCGTGAGAAGGACGCCGTGACCCGGGGCCTCCCCAGTGTGATGTGGCCCAGTGCCTGAGCTCTGCTGGGCTGCCCGGCCCGACGTGGGCAGCAGGGAGACTTCCACACGGAGAAGCAGCAGCTCTCTTGTTCATCAGCCTCCCCCCTGCTGAGGATATTTGCTGCGTGGAGGACGCGGCACACGGAGCACAGGGATGGTGGGCGCAGTGGTTGGAATGGGGGGCGGTTGCTGTGGTTAGGGTCCTGGGGGAGGGACGGGCCTGGGGAGCCCTGGCCCTGACCTTCCATCACTACTGAGAGGGAGGCAGGAGAACCGGGTCCTGCCCTGAGGCCACACTTCTGCCCTGGAGCTGGAGAGGAAGATCTGTTTACATCAAGAGGTCAATAACGATAGGGGACTATTTATGATTGGGGCAGGGAGCGAGAAGTCCAAGTTCAAAGTGGGCAGGATTGCTCAGGGGCCTGGAATTGCCAATAGGATCTGGACGCCTAGAAAGCTGGGCGGGGCAGAGATCCTCGCAGAGCAGCTGGTAGGTGGAGGGAAGACAAGAAGGAGGGCTGGAGACAATGCAGACTTTTTTGGGCTGGGACTGGGGGCTCTGGGAGGGAGCGGACAGGAATGGGGCCGGCGACATCTACTGTTGACACCCAGGAGCCCAAGGCAGCACGTTGGACAGGTTGGGGACGCCGGGAACTTTGGACTGACCGTGACCACTGGAAGGGACGAGACAACCTTCCAGACAACGACGGCTTGCTGAGCACCAGCCGTGCGGCAAGCGCTGTGCTTGGGGCCTTGCACACGTGCTCCGTTTGCAAACCAGCTTCTCCGGGAGGCAGATCAGTCCCCGCCACCCCAAGGAAATGGACACAAAATGATGAAGTGTGTCGCTCGGTGCAGTGGTTCGGGAAGGAGCTCTGGGCCAGAACCAGGACCACCCTGTTCTCCAGCCCGGCCCTAGCTGGTGCCTGACGGACCCTTGCTCATGTTTGTGGGGACTGGGGAGCGAACTCCACATTGTGTGCCAGCCACTCCCTCCCTGGTTCCGAATCTACCCTCCCCCCGGGTGGTGGGGGGCATCAGGCAGAAGCTGCTCCCCGAGGGGGGGCACCAGGGGCTGTTTCTGTGTCCATGGGTTCCTTGCAGAAAGCTGGGCAGAGGGTGTGGAGTGAGGGACTTCCGCAGCCATCCTCCAGGCTATTTGTGGATCTCAGAGGATTCGCAGGGCCTGGGGCTGGCCACCTGCTCGCAGGGTTCTCTCTCCTAGATTCGGTTGCGATGGCCCGCTGCTGGCCAGCCGAAGGTTCTGATTCGTACGCACAGATATTGGCTGAGTGAGACTGCTCCCCATTCTTGAGGTTTTCCAACCTCTGGCACATCTCTCTCCGTCTTCCTTCGTCTAAGGACCAGGAAGCATTCATGTCAGCTGATGCATCAGGTTAAGTATGTGTGAGATCCCTCAACTTCGTTCAATGTTTATGCAGCCACTACTTGGCAGGGGCTGTGGGGGAAAGTAAAAACTCGAAAGAGCCTGCAGGAAACTAAGAGAAATAAAATTATGTGTTATTCTGATATAAAGTAGAAAGTAGTGAAGTCCCTTAAGAGGAATAAAGGCTGGGGACGTGGAGTGTGGCTTCTTTGTGACCGAGGCCATGTGAGGAGGTTGTGGGGATGCTGGGGATGGGCAGCTTTTGAAAGCGCTGTGAGCACAGGGAAGGGCCCTCCCGGAGGCAGGAACAGCATGAGCAAAGTGCAGAGGCAGATTTGGGGGGGCGCGGGGGCCCTTGGGCTGTGCATCAGGACGGGTCGGGACCTCAGTCCACAGAGGTGCCTGCTTACGGGAGGCTTGGAAGCAAGGCTGGGCTGTGGGCTTCATTCTCTGAGCGAGGAGCAGCCACCGGAAGGTTTTGGTGGCTGTTAAGGGTGACACCGTGTGCCCCCAAAAGATATGTTGAAGTTCTAACTCCCAGTGCCTCAGAGTATGACCCTAATTTGGAAATACAGTCTTCGTAGATGTAATTAGCTAAGACGAGGTCACACTAAGCAGCGTGGGCCCCTGATCCCACATGAATGGTGTCCTTGTAAGAAGAGAGAAGAGACACAGACGCGAGGGGAGCTCACCACGTGGCCCTGGAGGAGAGGACTCATGTTACAGCTTCTGGCCAAGGAACGCCAAGTGCGTGTCTGGCCTCACTCGGGCCGAGCTCACGAAGTGTCGTGAACTGTGTGGCTGATCCACCATGGAAGCTCGTTCCTCCCAGTTCTGGAGCTGGAAGACCAAGACCAGGGCGCCAGCAGGAGCAGGGTCTGGGGCGCCATCTCCATGTCTCGTCACACTGGGATCAGGGTTTCAATGTATGGACTTTAAGGGGACATAAACGTTTAGTCCACAACACTACGGGTTGCTGGCAAACGACCAGAAAGCAGGAAGAGGCAAGGAAGGCTTCTCTCCGGCAGGTTCCAGAGGAATCATGGCCTCGTGGACACCTTTATTTTGGACTTCTTTCCTTCGGAACTGTGGAAGAATAAGTTTGTGTGGTTTTAAGCCACCAGTGCAAGACAGCTGGCGCGGTTGCCCTAGTAAGTGGGGTCCATTGGTGGCACAGATCACCCCCTCTCTGATCTTGCTGCTTTCGCCTCGGGCCCCGTGGCATGGGGTGCTTCTCAGCTCACGGGCTACCTCCAGGGTTGCAGGGGTGGCGTGCCGCCCACTGTTTCTGCCTACTTCCAGTTGGGCCACCCAGTTCTGATAGCATCATGGGTTGGGTTACCCAAAGCTTGACTACGTTTGCTCTTGCTTCCTAGGAAAAGGTACAGGCGTTGGGAAGAAATGCTATTATATGAAGAAAATCTTTTAGGTAGAGAGTGCTAAGGTCCTGGTGTGGGGAACAGGTGCCGAGGCTGGGAGGAGGGGGAGGAGGGGGAGGAGAGGGAGGAGAGGCTGTGGGGCTGGGCCAGCCAGCAGCGCCTGGCTCTTGGCGGGGCT
>LNAC01000054.1:2850477-2877204 GCA_002007465.1 Ailurus styani
GTGGAGGAGGAGGAGGAGGGGGAGGAGGGGGAGGGGGAGATTCTGCCGGCCGCACCTGTCCCTCGAGGTGCGGGGACGAAAGACGCTAGGGCCTGTGTGGGTCTGGTTGAGGAGAAACGCAATGCGCTCTGGCCTTCTGTGGTTAAACTAAGGTCTGTGTCACCGTTTCTACACGTTAGGAAAAGCAAACAGGGCTGTGGGGCTGCTTTCGGCCGATGGCTGCAACCTGTTCGAGCCCGGCTCTGCCAGCTTTGCGCGAGGCCAGGGTGGAAGCTGTGTCTCTGGAAAGGGAGCAGCGACACGGCTTCCCGCCCCCTCCGTGTCCCGCGCAGCCCTTCTCACCGCCAGCCCTCCCCTCCCCTCCCCTCCCGCAGCCTGTTTGTTCAGAAAAGGTGAAAGGGAACGTCCCCCTGGCTAGATGCGCATAGACGGCTGCCTGTGTCCTGCACAGTGAGGACATTGTTCAAGACAGAGCCACCTCTATAACAATATTGGTTCTGTCGCGTTGCCAAGATTTCTGAGTTAGCTATCAACCAGCACTCCTTGTGCAAACTCAGTCTGCCTTCTGACAGGTTTAATCGGCGTGCAATCCTTTTCAGAAAACGTTCGCGCTGTTTGTGTGCCCGTCCCCTCTGTTCCCTGCTGGCCACCGGCAGCCACTGCCCACTGGCGTAGGGGGGGCCTGAGACTCTTGTCTCGGGGGAGAATCGGACAGTCGTAACACGGAAAAGGGCAGGAGAATTCTTGCTCGAACAGGCTGGGAGGGATGTCGTCTCTGTCCTACCGATGTGTCTTTAGAGAACACCTTTAGCCAAGATTCAAAGGAAAAGTGTCCCTTCCAGGGAGACAGCTGTTGTTTGCTCTTGAGCCTTCAGTGTTTAGATTCTGAGACTCTCATTAATGAGGATTGTGAACCACAGGTACCTACTGGCTTGGAAAGGAAAACTTCGTGGTATTTCCTTTGATGTAATCACCTTGGAGAACAGAGTGTTGCAATTCGAGGCTCGAAGCAAACTCTGCAGTCTGTTTTTTGTAAAATCATTTTATCCGGATATGTAAATTGACAGGTAAAATTGATCTGAGAAGGCGGTTATTTTAGCCATTAACCCATTTGGGATTAGAAAAGATTATTTTCAAGTTCTAAAAATAAATAAGGAGCTCCGAACTTATGAAAATATTAGGTCAACATTAAAAAAAAAATCAAGCATGGCCCGAAATTTGTAATAAAATACCCTGGACTTTTGAAGTAACTGATTTAATATGTAAAGTGTACATGGGCGATAATTTGATAGAATTATCAGATGAGTTTCCTCCTGCCATCCTTGAACCTCTCTACATTTTGTAAAAATGGCTGTTTTGTATTACGGACTTAGAGGAGCGAGGAAATTAATAGAGGCATGTGTACCGGGGGTCGGTGGGCTGGGAAGTCAGTCTGGGGGTCTACAGCCTCTTCTCTGCTCTTCCTGAGTGGCTGTGGCTGAAGCGATTAACCTCTTTGGGCCTCAGCTTCTCCATCTGTGAAAAGGGAATACTGCGTGCGTGTCAGCTGCCTCACAAGGGGGTAAGATGAATGAACCAGCACTTGGGAAGGGAAATAAGGAGGAGGCTTGGAGACTTCTGGATGAAAAGCAGCAAAGGGAATAACCAACACCCCCCCCCATCCCAACGCCTCTGATTTTGGCCCCTTTGGTGTTTGTTATCTGTGGTCCTGTGTTGATTTGGCCCTGTTACTCAAAAATATTGAAAGCAAATATTAGCTCAAGATAACGCAACGTGAGCAACGCGAAGGCCAATTAACCTGGAAAAAGAAAATATCACCGTATTTTAAAACTGCGGCTACACGATGCTTCTAGGATTGCTCATAAATTCCTGGTTTGTGGCAGCAAGAACATGCTTGAGAAATTAATGCTGGGGTGTCTGGAGGCAGCTTAATAATCATGTCAGATCTGCACACTGCCCCCGATTGCAGAAACTCTTCATGGCTGATAAGGTGCTTGTTAGAGAAATGGGAACTAAATTTATAGTCGGCTTCTGCGGAGCCAATTTACGTGTTGTACTGTTGGAGCCGAGAGCTGAAGGGAATGTGCTTGAAGCCAAAATTGGCTTTGTGGCTCTGGTTTCCTCCGCTCAGCACCACCTGCGTCCAATCAAACTGTCCAATTACAGGAAACAATTGTTTTCTTGCTTTCTGGGAAGTGAAGAAATTCATCCAGTAAAGGTCTGATTTCTAAATGCTTCTCCCCCTTCCTCACCAGCCCCCCCCAAAAAAGAAAAAAAGGAGCAGAAAAACCCAAAAATCCAAAACATCAACACAGTTTCGGGGGAGCCAGTGTGCCTCGAGCAAATTACTTTCCAAGTTCAAAAATCAGAAGGATGCGGTTGGTGCATTTTGGTGTTATTGACCACAGACACCTGATCTGTAATTATCTCCCATAATAACGTTATTAGCCCGTTGGGAAGAAGGAGTCTCCCTTTTAAGATGTGAGGCAGTAATTAAAGGCTGTGAATTTCACAGGTGAAATCTTGCAGAAAGTACGATTTTAAAGGCAAAGGCTTTTGTGATCCACCTCTGGCTAATTAAACTTTCTTCTCAAAATAAAATCTTGTATCTGAAACAACGAAGTCGGCGGCAATGATACTAATGAGGCTGCGAGCCCAATCTCATTTCTTTAAACTCTGATTTGACTTGCTGAAGCTTACTTCTCGGAAATGGTTGAAGGAGCCGCAGAGGGGCTGAAAGAACAATGGACCGTCGGCCACACGTAGGCGGGAGTTCGCAGCCACTGAGCCCGGACGCCACGGAGTACAGTACGCGCTCTCCTCTAGCAGGTAACGTTTTCAGGGAACTAACAAACAAACCTCACTTGCTGTGTTTCTGTGTCACCGCCTGAATTTGGCTTTTTAGGAAGTAAAAACAGAACTTCTCAATATTTCGTGATTCAGGTAAAAAATGACCTCAGGGAAACCCCTTACAGGCACTTTTTCATATCATTCCACTAAGGCCTTTATCCCCCCGAGACGACCTCTGAAAGCTTACTCGCACGACATTGAATTTCTGCCGCATTTGGACTCCCCTTAAGTTATTTCAAGGGATTACTACACCCCACTCCTCGAGTTCTCCTGTGCTATGGGTGTTGGCTCCTGAATATTGCTCTTTCCCTCCTCCAGGAAGCCCCCCTTGATCTGATCAGCTCTCCCTTTTGTGCCTGTTCAGCCCTGCATCAGCCTCCGTCCCAGGTGGTGGTTTCACTTCTGCCCTGCAGAGCAGCCCTCTGGGAATATGAACTCATTAAGGGCCAGGCTACTTCTCTTCCAGTTGGTAAACATGAATGGGTGGATGGTTTCCTCCTATTTCTCTGGGTATTTCCTCCCAGGTCCCTTGGAGACCTTTCCTCTTCACTAGGACTCCAGCCTCAGCACCTTTTCCTTTCGTTCCACACCTTCCCTGGGTGACCTCCTACACTCTTCGTGAGTTCACCTGTACCCTGTGGCCTCCAAAGGCCCAGATGGAGCTTGGGTGGGTGCAAAGCACACGGGCTCTAGAGTCTGACCTCTGGGTGGGTGCACTCACCTGAGTCTTAATTTTCTTACCAAATGGGGGTGGACTATGCCAGCAAGGTCAAGTCACTCTTCGAACTTCAGCTGTGCTCAGGTGTCATGACTCCGAGGCCCTCGCTGTCTGTGCACCCTGTCTCTGGCCAGCACCCCCCCACACCAGCCTCACGTGGCTCCGGGGCCATCCCTGATTTGGTGCATGTCAGAGCCACCAGAAAAGGAATTTCTCTGGGGCAGGGGCTGAGCGTGACTGAGCTTTGTTTCCCTAGTGTTTAGAAGGTTCTCTTGGGAAAATCTTGACTGAATGAATGGATCTAGTTTTAACAAGAGTCTGTGCTCCTTCCTGCACGATGCGCTGTGTCCCCAAGAATGCGTTTCGGGTACTGAAAATCTACTACTTCACGGTGATCTGGTGACTCAGGGGATAATTGTGGGCATGGGGGGCTTTCCAGCAACCTAGTTAGATGAAACCACATAGCAAGCTTCCCACCCCACAGGGTGACCTATTTCTCAATCCTGTCGTCCCCACGTCCACGGCTGCAGGAATCCGACGAGGCGGGGCCATTTCTCTGCTAGTGTTTGATGAGAAAAGGGAATTGAAATGTGGGTGACTGATTTGGACCTTGAGAGGCAGACAGGATATCACCCTGTTCTCTCTGATAGTGGGAACTGCTCTGTGAGAAGGGGGCTTCCTGCGACCCCTCCTAGGCCCCCCGGAAGTTCTGCCCTGTCCCACGGAGCGGGGTGGGAAGGCTGCCAGGTGGGACAGGGCAAGAGACTGATGATCTAGCCTCTCGCAGCCTCTCTGGGTGACTTTCCCAATTAGGATGAGAAATCTCTAATAATCCCATTTCCGTCCAGATCCTCACTTTTGCATCTTTAGAGGTGAAGTAAGGATGGAATTCAGCAAGTCCTTCCTGATGGAGTTCATCTCTGAGGCTGGTGCCCGGAGTCCCTCTGAGCTGATGGGCAGATGCCCATTCCTCCCCACACCTGGTGGGACCCAGTGGGCCGACGGTGTTCTCTTTGTCCCTACAGCAGCCAACAGAGGTGGAATTGTGTTTCTTTTTCTCCCCTGTTGTCTTGGCTCTTATCCATCTTCAAGTCCCCTCTATGTATCTTTTCCTGACAACTCCCCCTCTTCCTGGAGCACGTCGGCGCCGACCTCACCTCTGGGACCTCCTTGGCCCCCCGGGTCTCCCCATCATTAACTCGGCTTATTGGATGTGGGTCGCTGCTCAGGGCTCAGCCTGCCATCACCAGCCTGGCAGCCGCTGGAGGGCAGGAAGTGCGTCACTGACCGCTGTAGACTCAGGGCACAGTGCGGGTGATGGCTCGCCACGGATTTGTAAGGAATGAGAGAAGCACGTGGTGGCAATTCGCCCTCTTCCCAGTGGCCTTTGAAAAAATAATGCAGACGCCCAGGCCCCGCCCTGGACGGATGAAATCAGAATCTCTAGGGCTGAGGCCTGGCCATCAGCATTTACGAAGTCCCCAAGATGCTTTCACTGTGTGGATGACTGGGGATGGCGGAAGCCAGGCTTTGGGACCCGACCTCCTGGGCCTGGATCTGGGTTTCCCTCCTCACTGTGGTCTCCTCAGTTCTAATGGGGAGGCCAGTGAGGTGAGGGTGCTGGGTTCTGGCTATGCATACAAAGTACATAGAAGAGAACGGACATCCAGAGACTTTTAACTTTGTAGGTGGAAATGCTCGGTGCCCTTGGGCTTAAGCCCGGAAGCCCTGGCGTTAGGCAGGGCCTGGTTGGAGCAAGTTTGAATCGGGGTGGGCGACGTGACTCCTCTGAGTCTCGGTTGTGTTCCCGGTGAGATGGGAAGAATCACTTCACCCAGAGTTATAGGGATTAAATGAGCTAAGACGTTCAAGTAATAATATTTGATGATCAGTAGCTATTTATTACTGTTATTATTAGGTCATTGAATATGCAGGGGATGAACGCAGGGTGAGTGCTGGCTGAGTTTACAGAAGAAAAAATAGGCAGCTAATGCCATATAAACTGTTATTTGGACCTCCCTTCTGAACATCTCTCTTTAAGCCTTGACCTTTAAGGAAAAGCTGTATGCTTTGATTTCTGACCTTCATAGATCAAAATATTGATTAGACTTTGTCTCCCTTATATAATGCTAAGTTTGTGAACTTCCAATACGTTTCTGGAGTGGAAATACATTTTCATCTGCTAATTTCTGTTAACAAGGCAACAAGCTTTCTTAAATAAACAATCATATTTTTAGAGAAGTGTAAATTAAAGCACTATTCTTAATTTTGCTAAACTCGTCCTCCCTCTGACTGTAATTTGCTCTGACGATTGCAGTGTTCTTATAACTGCTGAGTTGGGCCGCGCTTAACCAGCACTGGGTTCTGGCTGTCGGAGCACGGCGAGAGATTCTGTTCGGGGCTGAGGCCTGTGAACCAGGAGTCAGAGTTTACGAGCTGCTAGCTGAGCCCCCGGCAGCCCCCCGCCCTTCATTCCCTGCGGAGGTTAAGGGGGGTAAGAGGACCACGATCTGAAAGTGGGCCATTCAGCCTCCTAGTATGCGGATGGGTGGGCGAGTGCATTCCAGCCTTGAAAGTCCAATCAGATGCTTACAAACGATGGAGGAAAATCATCAATATCTAATCCAGAAAAACGATGAATCTCTAATCGGCTCAAAAGCTGCTACCTGAGTGATAATAGGAGCCTCCTCCCAGAGCGCACCCAAATATTTCTGCCATTTCCTCAAAGTCCCCCACAAACCAGGTCACTTAGGGTCACCTGCTTCTGCCATCGAGGGCTGCTGCCTGGGGATTGAACCAGCTAGCGTCACACAGCTGTCACTTTGTGCTTGGCAAAGGCTCCTGTCCACGGCTGGGTGCTGCCTCCGGGGGGACTCCCCAAGTCTCCAGCCCTCAGGGGGACAGCAGGTGCCAGGTTTCCTGCAGAGACGGATGAATATGGTGGGCTGGCTTCCCGGCATCTCCCACACATCCAGGGATCAGCTCTGAGGCCCCCTTCCCTTGGGGCACCACCCCGGGCTGGTTGGGGAGGGTACCACATGGTCCTCCTCGACACCGGACCCCTCATTACAGGGCACAGTCCCTGCGCGTGCACGGGTGCAAACGGGTGCAGATGCGTGAGTTCAGAGGAGGGAGAACTGGGCTAGGTCCTCACTCCGCCAGCTGAAAATTTCCCGGTGCGAGTGTAAAATCCAAACCAACCTCATTAAGCAACCGACAAAGATAGCATGACTTGGAAATGCCTTTCTAGAGGGCAATTTGGCAATATTGATCAAGTCTTACAAATGTTTCCAGTCTTTTACTTCGCACCGTAACTCCTAGGAATTTCTTCTTGGGAACGAGTTTGGTATGTCCGTAAAGACCTGTGTTTGAGGATTTCACTTTAAAATTTGTCTCTCTGATACAGGTACAAAATTGGAAACTAACCATTTTAATGTCGGAAATAGATTCTGGTCTTTATGGACATATTTCAAAATATTTTAGAAGCCATTAAAATCACATTGAAGAGTAGTTAAGGATACAGGAAGATGTCTATGCTGGAATGTTCGGTTTCAGTGTAGTGCGAGCCTAATCATGTAAAAACATTTATATAGAACATGTATCTATGTGTGTGTGTTTATCCTGAAAAGACTAGAAAGAATTCACCAGGTTATGGAGAGCAGTTGTCCCTGGGCAATGAGACAATTATGGAATTTTTTGTCTCTTTTATAAGGACTCTGTTTTCTCCTAATTCTCACACACTGAGCATGTGTGACCCCTCATCTCAGATGCTGCAGACTTTTCCTGGGGGCCAAAGAGGCAGAGGTGGACCTGTATGAGTCTGAATGCCGAGTCCGGGAGAGGCACGGTCCCTGTGGGGTCCTGAGGGCGGCAGATGGTAGCAGGGAAAGGCATGGGCTCTGGGTTCAGTCAAGTCTGCATGGGCTTCCCAGCTCTTCTACTGAAATATAGGTGCTCTGTAATTGGTGTGTGTGTGTGTGTGTGTGTGTGTGTGTGTGTGTGTGTGTGTGTTGTGCACGCGTGTGTAGATGGGGTTGTCTTTTCACGTGATAAGTGGATCCAAGGTCATTTTCACCTCTCCCTTCTTAACAATTGGGTCTACCCTCTTTGCACCCTCCGTGTCCACTCTCTTCCTAGCCGTGTGCCTGGACCACGGCTTCTCTGGGCCAGGCACACTTTGCAAGGTGGAAAAGTCAAGAACTTTGCAAGTACCATCTCACTCCCCTCGATAGGGAAGTGATAGGCTTGAAAGGAAGCTACCATCACCATCATTACCACCACCATCGCCATCATCATCACTATCACCATCACCATCATCATCATTGTCACCATCACTACCATTATCACCATCCTCATCACTATCACCATCACCATCATCACCATCACTACCATCATCACCTTCATCACTATCATCATCACCACCATCATCCCCATCATCCCCATCTTCACCACCATCATCACCATCATCACCATCACCACCATCATCACCATCATCCCCATCATCCCCATCATCACCACCATCATCACCATCACCACCATCATCACCATCATCACCATCACCCCAGTGTAAGGAATGGATGAGGTCCTCAGAGGCTGGCCTGGCCCCTGCTCCCCTCTGCTGCTGGTTCCCTCTCTGGACACGCAGTGCTCAGGAGCAGTTGTCCATGTACCTGACCATGCCTCTTTCTGGAAAGTACTGCTGTGGTCATGAGGTGAGCTGGCTGGAAGGGAGGGGATAACGGGCACGGTGGCAATGGCAGCGACTGAGGCCATCCTGGCAGCGGGTGTGCGCACCATCACTGAGCCATCCCCCATGTGCACCGTGGGGGTGATGCCGGCGAGAACAACAGAGCACGGGGCCAAATGCAAATTGTTTTAAAACACACAAATGAACTTGGTTCAGGTGGTGCCAGAGAATTCTTGATTTCAGCAGAGAGTTATTCTGTGCACTTTTACTGCAATCATCCAATAAAAAGGCAACTGTTCATAGAGACATTAGGTTGTCGATTTAGGAGATGCTGTCAAGGAAAGCAGGCCACGAATTTCACCCAATTGGCCAAACTGATTTTAGTTGCTTTTTTTTTTCCCAAAGCACATCAGACCTTCAAATCTGTGTGCTTTCTCTTCATGAAATTGTTACTCTGGATATTTAGAATCAATTTGATGAAGCGACACTCCCCTCGAGCCATGCAAGGGGCCGTGGTGCCTCGGGAGGGGCTCCCAGGTACGTGGTGGGACTCCTGACCCTGCGGAGTTGCAGAAAGAGACAGCATCGCGTAGTAGGATGCTGATGGGAAAACGTGGCACGGGGCCGTGGGTCCCATCAGAGACTGGGGGTCAGAGAACAAAGAGATGGTGTCACCTGCCATGGAAGGGATACCTCCGCTGCCCAGGGTTGAATTCAGAGGTGTGACCCAAGTAGTTGCACAGAGCCCTGCGCTTGGAAGGGTCCTGAACGTGGTTTAATGCTCTGCATCCCTGTTCTGAAATTCTTTGTCATCATGAGCCTGCAGTTCTGTATTTTCATTTTGTACCAAAGCCGTTTCCTTTTCTTTCTGGACACAGAGCTAGGCTCCATCTCTCACCCTCTCTTGCCATCGGGTATGGCCATGTGGCTAAGTTTGACCAAAGGAATATGAGTACCAATTGCGTGTTTGCCAACCACCCCCCGCCCTGAGCTTGGGTTAGGTGGGGCTGAGAATTCTGGAGCCCCCGGAGAGTGACCAGTGTGTGTTGACTGCTCGGGGGACATGAGGTGTGCTTCTGGGAGATGCTGTCAAGGAACGCAGACCAGGCTTCCCCCCTTAGGCTCCCCAGGCTGTCCCCCCCACACACCAGGCATCTTTGGAAGCCAGTCTGAGGGTGGTGTCACTGCCGCTGGCCAGGGTCTGCGTGTCCGGATACTGCGTGGAGCAGAAGGCCCTGCCTCCTACCTCCCTGTCCCAGCCACTTAGAGCTGCCCTCTCACGGGAGCAAAGAACAAACGTCTCTGGCGTCAAGAGACTCCAGACCCAGCTCTGTGGCTTCTGCAGCTCCTCCTGCTGCAATGCTCCTCTTCAGGGGAAGGAAGGCTTTCTCAGAAAAGCCTCCCAGCTGACCCCCTCCCTCAGATCGTCAGTCAGAATTAAGCTTGTGTCCGTCCCTACCCCGATCCCTGTGCAGGGCCCTGCTGCCATCAGCGTGGGTAACCGGGACCTGCTCCTGAAGGCCCAGGCCTCCGCATATCTCAACACACTGGCCTCTGAACAGCGGGTGGCGAGAGAGACTTGCCAGTGGGCGGGCGGCCAAACAGGGTTTGCCACAGGGTAGAGGACAAGGAAGGCCGGCTTTATTGGGACCGAGCTGTTATATCACACAGTGTAACCTTAGGGTGAGCAAGGGATGATCTGACCCACGGGTACACATCAGAAAACAATCACCACAGGAAGGTAAACACCTCCATCACCTCACATAATCACTTCTTCTTCTTTTTGTGGTGAGAACATCAAAGGTTTGCTCTCTTAGCAACTTTCAAGTCCGTCCTTTTTTTTCTTGAAACAAACAACAAATATTTGATTTTGAGCTTCTGAGGTGACAGAGTGGCCCTGTCTTTTATTTATTTATTTATTTATTTGAGCAATAAATTATCCTGTGTCAGTTCTTATGGGTTGGGGGAGGGGAGGTGAAAAAAATGATGCACGGGACCCTGGGGAAGAGGAGCCTGCCCCGTGACCATGAGGTGTATCTGAAGACAGGAACGTCCCGGGTGGATCGTTATCTGAAGATAGGAACGTCCCGGGTGGATCGTTATCTGAAGACAGGAACGTCCCGGGTGGATCGTCAGCGATAACGATCAGCTCGAACCCTCCAGTGTTCCACCTCCAACGGCCGCAGGGACACGTGGAGGGAGGGAACACGCAGAGCGCCCTGGGAATGGCCGCTGAAACAGGCCGCGGCGCGCACGGTGGTGTAGCGGCGATTGGGTTGCTGTACAGTCGCCGAAGCTTTCGGACTAACGACTCTCTCCTTTCAGGTTTGGTTTCTGCCCGTCGGGAATGTCAGCGGCTGCAAGTAACAGCCCACCCGAGTCTCTGACTACAGCGGTTACATAGCAAGGATTTGGGTTTTCCTCAGAGAACGTGAAGACCAGAGGTAAGCGGCTGCTGGCCCTGGTTCAGAAGCTCAGCAGCATTAATGCCAAACTTCTGCAGTTTTCTTGGCTGTTAAGGGTGCAGCTGTCCCGTCAGAAGCAGGAGGAAAGTGGTGGGGCAGGGAGGGACATTCGGGGCCCCGCTTGGGTCTCACGGGGCCTGCCCACCAGGGAGGCTGGGGAGTGAGGAGCAGAATGGCTGAGACCGGCTTAGACCAGTCACGGTGGCCACCAGGGCCTGTCCCCGGGCTGCTCTGAACCACAGAGGGATCCTTCTAGCGAGAAACAAGGGAGGCATGGACACCGAATAGGCAACAAAGATCGTATGTCACAATCTGCAAAGACATTTGGGGTATGAGAAGGGGTTCATAAAAACAAGGCAAGTTAGATTGAACACCTCCTGGCCACCAGGAGGGAGGTTCTGGGTCTGGAATAGTTTGTGATACAAATAAAGCCCAGATCAAGGTTAAGAACCAGAGCAGAGCTCGAATCTGAGCTAATGCTGAGGTCAGACAATGAATCTAGCTTTCTTGTTCCTGTTCGTCCGGTGGCTGTACCTGTATCGGGGTGTTGAGTGTTTATAGGACAGGCCCTGAGTGTGGCAGGTCATCTGTCCAGTCAGCTAGACCACTGATGAGCAGGGCTTGACCTTCCTATTTGAGCTCTTCTGGCTTGAGTGTAGCATTTCATGTGCATTCCCACGGCCTTCACTGTGGGCTGTCTTCACTGTCTTGGCCGACCTGGGTCACAGGGACAGCTCCGTCCTCTCGTCATCCTCACTATGTGCCTCGAGAGCAGCGCTGCCCGGTAGAAGCGTCACGTGAGAGCCACATTTGTAACTTGAAACTGTCTGGAAACTGCCTTTTAAAAAATCAAAAGAGACGCATGAAAATAAATGAAAAACTATCTTTTAGTTAATCTGATAGACTGAAAGTATTATTTCAATACCTAATAATAGAAAAATCATTAGTGAGATACTTTTCACTCTTTTGCATTCCAAGTCTTTGAAATCTGGCTTGCATTTTACACTTGACACGTCTTAATTCAGACCAGCCAAGTTTCTAAGTGATCGGTAGGCACACAGGGCTTGTAGTTACCATGTTAGAGAATGCAGTTCTAGACGACACACATCACACACACTTTCCCTTCATCTCGAGAGCCTGCAGAACAGTAGAGCCTCAGGAAATACTGAAAGAACGTGTGTGGCCCCACTGTTGGGACCGGGTCTTTCTCATAGGCATTTGAGAGGTAGACCAGGAAGCCCCGGAGCAGTGTGGATGGCCGTCAAGAGCAGGGACTTGGATACGCACCACTTGGTGTGACATCATCATCAGTGGACCCCGATCAAACCATGTAGCTTCCTCATGCCTCCCTTTGTTCCCTCACCTGTAAGGAGACAGCGACATCTATCCTGCAAGGTGTCAAGCAGATTAAATGGGAAGATGGACACAAAATGTGGAGGACCTGGTGCAGAGGGGAGAAAGGACAGGCAGCAGCTCCAATTATTTTAAATTAGATATCCTGTGAGTCACATGGAGAACTTGGGTTTTCGCAGCAACTTGTGTTTTGGCCAGAGCAGCGCTGATGTAAGGTATGGGTTCTCCCTGCTTTGGGAATTCTCCTGGGGAAATCTTAAAGCAATTCATGGTGTCTCTCTCTCTAGCTATAGCTGGGAAAAGTCACATGCCAACCATGGGCCTTGGTAAGCATGGGCAAAGGGCAAAGGGGGGCAGCTCTTGCTCTGGGAGCTGTTTACTGCTCATTGTCCCTCCAAAGCCTGAGGGTTCAGCTTTCCCTGGGAACCTCATGCAAGCCAGTCCCTTTCAGAGCAGGGTGAGGACCTGGGTCCCCTTGCCTGCTGTGTTCTCCCACTGGGTCATCCTCACATTGCCTGACCCCTCCTCTCTGTCCTCCTCGGGTGGCCCCCGATGTGTTTTGTCAAAATTAATTGTCTTGAAATGCAGTTGTTTCAGGCGATGGGAACAAGGGTTCCATGATCATACCCAGTTTTGAAAACCAAAAATGGGCAAAATAAGCCAGACACACAGTGACATTAAAGAAAGGCAAGGCTAACTTTATTAAAAAGCTTCTTTGTGGTATCAGGCAGGAAGTGAAATGGCTTTAAATGGCACACATTTCTCAATCATTTAATGCACCAGTAAACTTGGCATTCTTTCTTTTTTGTCCCCTGGAAGGAAAAAACAGTGCCCAGATACAACTCAGACAAGAGGGGAAAGGCACTGAGTCAGTGCATTGTCACACAGCCCCAGGGAAGGCTGGTCACCCCTGTTGGGAAGCGTCACAGGAGGCCAATGAGGGGCGCATGAGCAGGGGAAGGTGCTGGTTCTGTTGGCATGCGTGACCCTGGGCTGCCTGATGAATCGCTGGTGTTTTGTTCATTCTTCTGACCGACTACTCCTCTCAAATCTGCTGTTGGAAATACCGTAAACGTCCAATGTTGGATTTCATCTAAGTCCATTTTCAGAGGACGGAAAAAGCCCAATCCCCGCATACAGCATGTATTCCTCTTGCCGAATGCCGCTGCCCTTATGTCTACCACAAGTTGGTCTCTTTACACAGAACACAAAAGCACAGAGAAGCACAACTGGTTAAATCTTTTCTTGAAGAAAAAAACGGCACTTACTTAGCGAGGACCAAATGAATAGAAATGAAAGGGGAAACCAAAGATTGATGCCAGTGATACACTCTTGCTTAGTTGCACTTTTTACGACTTATTTATAGATGGCAAACAGGATATGGCACATGGGAGGTGTTCAGTAAATACTCCTCAATTGATTAAAACCCAGAGATAGATTTGAAAATCTTTAAGGAAAGAGGTATACTTAAAAAAAAAAAAAAAGGCAGTTAAATTTAATTGGTAACAAAAATGGTACCGGATGGAATCTTGTTGATTTGGACCCAACGTCTGGCTATTAGAAAATAGCTCTCAAGTGTCACGATTTTAGGATCTCTTCTAAAAAATCTCAGGATGGTCTTGCACATCTTCTCATTAATCTTTTTACTGTTCTGTGGTATGGGGGGCAGGCATTGTGGTAAGGCACTAAGGAGGTAAAAGGTGTGGCTCAAGAGGTGGGTCGGAACTCAACATTTCTGGACTTCCAACACCATTCTGTCTTACCCTCTCTGCCCCTGTGTCCATCCACAATCCCCGCCCCCAACCTTAAACCTCAGAGTAGAGGGTTTGGTTGCCCTATCACCTGCTCCTACCCCACTAGGGAGCTGGTCCCAGATAATACAGTTGTTTGCTTAGCATCTGTGTGTCCCATGGGGGCTCCTCAAGGGCACAGACCCAGAATTATTCACTTTGACATCCTAGTCACTCCCACAGTGTCTGGGAGGGAATAGTTAACAATCCCCACTGGAGCGAATGAAGAGGCAGGTGGATTCTTCTTTGGTGTTCAACGTTATCAACTCGCTTTGTTGGTGGTGTTCTTCGTGCCTTATTTCTCATCTTGCTTCCTGTATTTCCCCCTTCTCCAGAAGATAAATAATGAAGCCAGACTTCTCACCTTGCAAAAGGTTAATCCTATTTCTAAAGCCATTTTGTGGGTTCTTTTGAGAGGCTTGAAATGTCTCCTGGATCCCTGGGGAGAGTCCGAGGTGAGGGGCTGGCAAATGTTGCTGCACACCAAAAGAACTTGCCCTTGAAGTTAAATGAAAAGGTCAGTTGTGTCCCTTCCCTTTTAATTTCAATCCCCGTCATTGTCATTTGTCTGGCAGGAAACTCTGCAGGTCGGGGAAGCTTGATTTCTCCCCCTCCCTGAACTCCTTGTAGCCAGATACAGTTTGTGATTTTCTCTCGTTGGCTTTTGCTGCTTCGGTGTACTTGAAACAACCTTTTTGGGGCTGGAAAGGGGGACAGCACGGTCCCAGCAACGAGCAGGGGACTGCTCTTTTGCGGGCTGTGCTGTGCTGATTTCAGCAAAGTACTTTTTTCAAACCCCACCAACAAGTGGGCCTTTCCAGGTGGTGCTATTGTATAAATGGTTTAAACAATGGCTACTTGTGGAGCCTCAGATCACCCGTTTGGCTCACATTTCTCCAAAAGTGCTCACGGGCTGCTGGCCTGGTTACGGTTCTTCCTCATTTCAATCCGTCTGATTCTTCTAATGCTCATCAGTCCCATGATTCCCTACTTGATAACGCTCCAACGGTTAAAGGGAGGTCCTTGTCATCTCGGCACCTGGTTTCAGGAACAAAGTACTCACCTTCTGGCCGGGTAAGCCATTTCAAAATAACCTTTGTTCGGGGATCTGAAAGAGCCTGGGAACTCAGCAGTCTGGACCATCCTACTAGCTGGGCTGGGGAGGGTGGGGGCGGGGATTTCAGGGAGCAGGGATTTGGCAGTTGCCATGGAGATTATCAATCATTTGATGAAACCAGCTGGGAGGGGATGGGGGTGAGAAACTGCGAGACAATCACCTTCCAATGCAGTTTATCAGACTCAAGCCTTCGGGGGTGATTATTGGGGGCACCTGATTCTGGAAATTAAGGGACGCTAAGAAGCTTAAGGAAGTGTTTCTTAACTCCCCTGAAGAGATGCATCTGATTTGTGTATCAGGAGTCTCACGATCCTTTCCGGGGCCCTCAGACCCTGATGCTAATTCTGTGGGTGTGCTGGTCGAGATGGGGGGTGCTCTTTAACATCTGTCCCCCACCAGGCTCAGACCCATAGCTCAGAGGCTGGAGTTCCCTGACTACAAAAGGGAATCCTGTTCTTGGGTTTTCTGCTTGGAAGCCTAGAAATCGGTCACTCCAGGGTCGGGTGCTCAACAACGTGGACATGATGTCAGCTGCGTTGAGGACTTACTGGGTGCCAAGGCATGGCCCACAGCATATCGTGAGTTCTTATGAAAACTTTGCAAGGTGGGTGCTCTTAACTCTACGGAGGAGGAAACAATGGTCCAAAGAATTGCGATAACCCCTTTGAGACCACAGCGCTCATAACTGCTAGAGCAGAGGCCTCACACGAGCTGATGGTGACCCTCCTGGGCTTTGGTGAAGGAACGCCTGCCCTCTGTGGCATTGCTTATAGGCAGTCACTTGGGAGACGGCTTCCTCGGCAAATCCAATGGCCCCCAGGAATGCCCTTGTTTCAGTTTTCTGCAGCTTTCATCAACTCGACGCACCCCCTTCCTTGAAAGGAGCCAGCTGGGACTGTCACCTGCTAACACATGCTAGGGGACAGAGGGGGGCCTTGGGCATTTGCCACCCTGGGCCCTGCCAAGGGCTGAGCCCATCAGTCTAATCAACTGAACATAGAGCTCTGACTTTGCAAAACATCTTTCAACAGAACGACCATGAAAAGATGGTTTTTCTGGGCGCTCAACAGATTTTTAAGTCTAGAGACTCAGGCACTGCTCTCTGAGTTTAATAGGAGTTCTGCGATGACTCGGGATATGGCCAGCTCCCCTGGGGGTAGTCGCCAAGACCATCATGATGCTGTCACCATTCCTCATTAGGCTTGGGTTCCTCGACATGGGTTTCTTTTCTCATAGCGAAGACTCCAGCCTCCGTGGACACCCTGGAGCTAGCTGGGGTTTGCGTAACCCTTTCCCTGCTACATGTCTCTTTATACCACTTCCCAAGATTTAGATCCAGTCATGTCCCTAAAGAAGGGCTGTCTTATAAGAAAGAAAAAGGAAAAGCCAGATTCATCATCTTATTGATGAATAAGCCTGGTTCATCATCTTATTACAATACCTAACAATACCCATGGCTTTATGAAGACTCTTCTAGAACTGTAAGCAACAACACTGGGCGAGGGGGTGTGGCAGCGGCGATGACACCAGACAGACCTGGACCTACCAGGACCATGATGGGGAGTCATGTACCTCTTGACCTCATACTTCACACCAGCAACATGACAATAATAATAATGTCCCTATTGCAAGGATAAAAAATAATGCAAGGGTAGCACCTGACAGCAAGTAGATACTCCATATAAGGTGGTTGCTGTCATTATTATGTAACGATCTTATCACATAAACCCACCCCAATTCTATGAGGTCTTTCTAAGCTCATGGGAGTTGAAAGGGCTCAGCTCCATTGTTCCCAGAAAAGATCCCACCTTCCTTGCCCTCCTGCAGCTCTCGGCTGTTTCGGCCACAGAATTTATCGAAAGACTGCCTTGTCATTGTATTTGAATCCAGACTGTGTCTTAAGCTGATTCCTAGAACCTCACAGAGGTTGGGTGAGTTGGTGGGGGGGCTGAGTGTGAACACTGACCCCTAGTCCTCACCCCAGGGAAATAGGAAGTGTTAGGCAGCAGACTCTGGGGGCTTGATTTCTCTGATCTTGCTTAGAGGTGGGAACGAGCAGGTCTCCACTGCCCCTAAATGTTGGCTTCCACCATATTTGATAGGAATCTACTGACTTGCTGGCTTTCAATCGAGGCTGACCGCACAGTTGAGAAGCTCCCCTGGAGATCTGGGCCGGGGAGGAAGTGCTCAGAGAGTGCTGGGCTAGCAGGAAGTGGGAGCTGTTTCTAGCACAGACAAGGTATGAGAAATGAAAGTCAAGGAGGAAGTAGAAGTGGGATCCGTAGGTGCCTCGAGGACAAGGAAGTGGCTTTGTTGGCAAAGGTGGAAGGAGAAAACAGTATCAAGGTTACATGTTGGGGTGGGTGTGGACGTCGTTTCTCCTCTTGCAATGTCCGCATGAGGGGTGGTGTTGGAACCCCGAGGGTAGACGTGTGGTATCCAGAAACTCTCAGTCCGCCGTCACGGGAGCCACGCGAGGAGGAGATATTTAACGTCTGGAGGCCATGACACATTGAGTTCAAAGAGGTACAGTTGACCGGCTGGTGCTGGTGTTTCAGTTCTGAGGCAACATGAGGCCCTACGGGTGTGTTGGCTCCCGGGGAGCTACTCTAGGGAGGTGGCTCTGGTGTTGCTGGATACCGAGGGGTTTCATAAAGTCTGTCATCCACCGAGCACCAACCCTGCGCCAGGGTTTACAGATAGGAGATAATTTCATCCTCACAATAACACCACCCAGTGGGCAAATGCTATGACCCATATTTTACAGAGATGAGGCAGCTGGGAGTCACAGTACCGAGGTAACTTGTCCAAAAGTAGAGTTCAGCTGGCAAGGTGATTTCCACCAGGTCTCTCTGACGCCAGAATCAGGATTCTTTCTGCCAAGTGCTTATTCACATACAGGTCTTGCCTGAAAAATATTCTCCCTGCTTAAGAACAGGGAGTGTTCATCAGAGGCCATAGCTCGGGTCAAGGGCCCATTTGAAAATCAGATGAAAGCGAAAGTGTAAGAGTATACGTAGTCTACAGCTTGAGGGACTTAAGGACTCCCTGGAGTGGTTTATAAGCCTCTTAATGTCCACGGGCCCAGCTTAGGAACTCCTGAGATAAGAAGGAAGCCCAGAGAAGTCAGAAAAGAGAAAAAACTTCAACAGATTTAAAAATTGAATTGTCAGCGGGTATCTGGCTGGCGTCGTCAGTGGCCGGACTCTTGGTTTTGGCTCAGTCATAATCTTAGGGTTGTGGGATGGAGCGCCATGTCGGGCTCCAGGCTCAACAGAGAGTCAGCTTGAGGTCTTCTCTCCCTCCCTCTGCCCCTCCCCCTGCTTGCTCTCTCTCTCTCTCCCCCTCCCTCTCTCCCCCTCTGCCCCTCCCCTTCTCAAGTGTGCACATGCTCTCTAACTAAATAAATAAAATCTTAAAGGAAAAATTGTTAGTAATGTATACATTCTGAATTTGTTGCCTCGAACAGAACAATCTTCAATAAACATGGTTGTATTACCCCATAGGCTACATGTCCTTCCCGTCCGTGGTGTTCCTGTGAAAATGGACAACTCATTTGAACATTGTATAGGTAGAGATTGTTTCCTACCGTGGAGTCAAAACTTAAGGTGACTTAAAACAATAATCGGGAGGCCTAACCTATAGCGTCCCTTCCTTTTCCGTTCCTACTCAGGGTTTCTGCTCAGGGCCATCACCCATTCTTTAAGTCACATAGGGATGACCTCCATGAAACTGTCCAGATTCACTTTGCACTATTGTTGGAGTAATCTGAAGAGGACTTGCTTCTCACTGGAATATTGTTCTTTGTATATGTTCTATTAAATTTAGTATTTATTTTATGCCATTTTTGAGCACTCCTTCAAAATGCTCATCCCAGAGAATCATAAGCTACCAAAGATGGACGGGAACTCAGAGAACTTCCAGCCCAAACCCTCCTCCTTTGCAGATGGGGAAACTGAGGCAAAGAGGTGAGATGGACAGTCTCCAGGCCACTGGTGGAGTTGGTAGCAGAGGACTAGAACCCTAGCATCCTGACTTCTTTTGGGGCTCATTTCTCTTCAATATGTCCGTCCTCCAGGCACTCAGTACCTACGTGTGCAAGGTGTGGCCAGGTGAAATTTTCTTCTGGCCTTATTCCCTCTTTCCTTCTGCTCCAAAGTCCTGGCAGAGAGGGCATCTTTGGTCATGGGGGGAGAAGGGGGAAGGCGCAGAGGCTTTGCTAGCAAAGAGATCCCACACGTCTGATAAGGGCCATGGTCATGGTCAGAGAAATGGGTGCTGGTCCAGGATGCACTGGTAGGACCTACCTCTGCCCTGGGGGTGAGGCCAGAAATAATGGCCATCATCATCCCAAGGACTGTGGGCAGCAGCTCCAGGGAGGGGTGGTGTTCTAAGGGATGGGAAGGGTCCAGCATGTGGGGCAGGGAGAGGAGCGTCATGGGTCCTAGAGGAAAGGACCCCCAGTGATCCCTGGGGTAGGCCCTATGTGGGTTGATGAGTGGCTTGATGGGAAAAGGCCAACAGTGTGGCTTGTGTCTTATGCCTCTTGTGTGTTTAGGACCAGGTGGGGTGAGGGCAGAGCCTGGCCGTCAGCAAGTGTGAGGCACCTGCATGAGCACAACTCTGGGGCAGGTGTCATGGGAAGCCATGCTGGGTGGGCGTCAGCGTGTCCACTTCCAAATTTCCTAACCTCAGAGCTTGATGTGGTTAGGTGCCAACTGTAGCCGCTTAACCTTCAGGTATTTTCAGACATTTCCCCTTTCTGCTGGATTAAAACCTGGCTTGAAATGCCCTCAATGACTGGGCGGCCTTGAATCAGTGAACCCCTTACCTTCTTCAATCCTTGGTTTCCTGGATGGCCAAATGGAGCTTCTTCCAGGCAAGTAATTGGAAACAACTCACTTTCAGATTTAAACTATAATTCAAATGAGAAGAGCAAAGAACCTGGCTTCAATCAGCTCACTGTATGAGCATGTTGGAGGAAAGAGTGTGGTTTGTGGAGGAGAATGTGCTGGAAGGGAGGGGACTCAGGGGCAGACACTGCAGGGAAAGCATCCCCCGACCCCAGGGCCGTCCACCTCCAGTGCTGACAGCACCCTGCTCTGAAACAGGCGCACCTAATATCAGGACACATTCAAGTCATGGACCATCCTCCATACTCTTGCTCTGAGGTCACGGAACAAACTTCTGATTATAATTTGGCTTCCATAGCCTTTGTCTGCCCAGAACAACTGTTTGGCCATAGGAAGTAAGTGTCGTGTCCTCAGTGGTCATATTTTGTTTTAACAGTAAGTCAGTACATTGGCACTCTGGTTTCTATACTTTGGTTTCCTGTGGGTTGGTGAACCTGCGTCAGTATGACCCATGTGTGCAGCCTCTGACCCCAATGCTGTGTCCTTCCGCTACCCGGGGTCACTCTCGTTCCTCCCACGGCCATGGCCTCTGTTCCTCTTCACTGACCACCAAGGGCTCAGAGCCTGTTTTAATTCCAACGGATGGCTCTGGCCTGCTGCTCCTTCCCCATAACGACATCCTATTGCAAGGTTAGGAGGAAGGTCCGTGCCTACAACCTGAGCCGAAAGGCCTGGGGGCACTCAAAAATGCTAGTGGACGAGTGAATGTCTGGACTTACGTAGAAAGGTCATAGAAGGCAAAACTCCATCATTTGGAGGCCGGCCCTATTTGAAATTAGTGGAAGAAGCAGTGGGCTTGGGGACTTGGGGTTCTAGACTGGCTCTTCCTCTCCTTCCCTATATAGTCGTGGGAATGACCATGGGGTCCTTATTGGTAAAACAAAGCCGTTGGAGTTGGGACCTCAGTATCATGGATGGGAGGGGACACTATCACAAAAGTTTCAGTATAAACTTAGTATTAACCTATACATTCCATGCAATTCGTGAAACTTGATGAGAGAATTCTAAAGTTCACGTGCAAGAGCAAAGAACCCAAAATAGGCTAATTTCAAAGGAAAAGAATATGGTGTGGGGTTTCCTCTCTACACAGTAAGATTTATTAAGAAGCTGTTGTAATTAAGACCTCAGGATATTGAGGTTAGAATAGAAAGCAGGTCACTTGAACAGACCAGAAAACCCAGAAACTGACCCATATGAGAAGTTGACCTAGGATGGGGGTATATTTCCAAATTAGTTGGGAACATCTGGTTGGGACATTTGGCCATCCAAAAGGGAAAAAAGTTACATTAGATCTTTACCTCACAACATACAAAGAGGTCATTTCCAATAGGTTGAAGAGTTACATGGGAAATGTTGAAATAGAGAGGACTATCTTCTAACATTGGGGTGGGAAAGAATTTTAAGCAAGATACAAGAAGCAAAAGCCATCGGGGGAAGATTCATAAATTAGACATTAAAATTAAAATCCTGTACAATAAAGATAAAGAAAACCATGTGTTGGAGGAAGACATTTGCAACAAATATAACCCGTAAAAGATAACTGTTAAGAATATATAAATAGGAAATATAAATAGGAAAACAGTATGACAGCTCCTTCAAAAATTAAACATAGAATTATCATATGAACCATACTCTGTTGCTGGGTAAATGTCCAGAATAGTTGAAAGCAAGGACTCAAATATATCTTTGTACACCAACGTTCATAGCAGCATAATATCCAGAAGGTAGAAAGAACCCAAGTGTCCACCAATGAATGAAAGGATCAACAAGATGTGGTTGATACATACAATGGAATATTATTTAGACTTAAAAAGGAAGGAAGTTCGGACCCATGCTACAACGCGGATGAACCTCGAAGACATCGTGGTAAGTGAAGTAAGCCAGTCACAAATGGACAAATATTGTCTAACTTCACTTATAGGAAGTACTTGGAGTTAGTCAAATTCATAGAGACAGAAAGCAGGAGGGTGGTTGCCAGGGGCTGGGGGAAGAGGGATGATGGATATAAAGTTTTAGTGTGGATAGATGAAAAATTTCTGGAGATGGAAGCTGGTGATGGTGGCTTCACGGTATATGTAATGCACTGAATCTTACGCTTAAAAGTGGTTACAATGGACAATTTTATGTTATGTATACTTTACTACATAAGAAAATAAATCAAGCATGGATACATGTCACAACATGGACAAACCTTGAAAATATGCTAAGTGAAAGAAGCCAATTACAAAAGACCATATGTCGTATGATTCCATTTATATGAAATGTCCAGAATAGGCAAATCCAGAGGGATAGAAAAAAGAGTCATGGTTGCCTGGGGGGAAAATGAGGAAAGTGGGGATGATGGCTGAAGTGTACAGAGTCTTTTTGGGAGCTAATGAAAAATTCCTGGAATTCTAGAAATCGTTTCTGGGATTGATTATAGCGACGGACACACAAGTCTGTGAGTAGACTACAAGTCACTGAACTGTGCACTTCAAATGAGTGAGCTGTATGGTGTGTGAATTATCTTTTAATTAAGATGTTACCAAAAAAGAAAAAAAAAACAATATACAAATAACTCCTCTAAAGTAAGGATGACAAAAACAAAGAAAAGTGAGCAAAAAAAGTGATGAGATGCTTCTCAGGAGACTCAAAAGGACAGCAAATATACGAGGCCAAGTTCAACCCCAGGGACACACACACACGTGAGAGTAGAACATGATTCTGTCTCACACTCTCAGATGGGCAGAGATTCAAGTCTTTCAATGCCCGGTATCGGGGAAGATGTGCAGCAATGAGGACTGTCACATGCCATTACGTGGAAAGGCACATTGGTGTCCTGAGAACAATCTGGCAATATCTGGCAAAGGGGCCAAGCTGCATGCTTGGACTCAGCAATTCTACTTTGAGGGATATACCCTACGGAATTTCTTGGGCCTGTGCCTGAGGAGTTCTATGCAAAAACATCAGTGCAGCATTGTTTGCAATACTGAGGACTTGGAAACATCCTGAATGTCTATCCCAAGCTAAGAGGTACACGAATGGTCCTATATTCAAATAGTAGAATACTATACAGCAGTGAAAAGGACTGTACGTGGGCCGTATGAATGTCAATGAGGTTTTCAAACAAAACTTTAAGGAGAAAAAATTAGTTACTGGAAGAAAAGTAGCACATGACATTTATATAATGATGACGAACTGGCAAAACAATATTCATGCTATTTATAGAGGGCTTCAATAATATCTGTATTGGTTTTTTCTCTTTTTTTTTAACTTTTAATTACAATTTTTAAAAATTCTAGTATAATGAAGGTACAGTGATATATTAGTTTCAGGTGTACAATACAGTGATTGAACAATTCTATATGTGACTCAGTGCTCATGATGATAAGTGTGCTATCAATCCCTTTTACTAATTTCCCCCATCCTCCCATCTGCCTCCCCTCTGGTAACCAATGGTTTGTTCTCTAGTTAAGAGTCTGTTTTTTTCTTTATCTCTCTTTTTCTTCAATTGTTTGTTTCATTTCTTAAATTCCACATATGAGTGAAATCATATGGTCTCTGTCTCTCTCTGACTGACTTCTTATTTCACTTAGCATTATACCGTCTAGATCCTTCCATGCTGCTGCAAAGGTCAAGATTTCATTTTTTATGGCTGAGTAAGTATTCCATCGTGTATAGTTTATATATATATATTCCACTTCTTTATCCATTCATCTGTAGATGGACACTTGGATTGCTTCCATTTTTGTATTGTTTTTAATTTTTATCTCTTAAATTTTTATTATTATTATTTTTAAAGAATTTTATTTATTTGAGAGAGAGAGAGAGAGAGAGAGTGAAAGTGAGAGGGATCAGAGAGGCAGGAGAGCCCGATGCGGGATTCGATCCCAGAACCCTGAGATCATGACCCAAGCCAAAGGCAGACACTTAACCAACTGAGCCACCCATTTGCCTGTCTCTATCGTTTTTTTAAGAATACCTTTTCCCTTCTAAAATGAAAGCCCTGATGGAAATTTGTCAAAAATGTTAGGAATTATCAAATTTCAAATGTATTCCCATGGGTGCTTGCTTATTTGTATAATTTTCTGTGTGTTTGAAATATCTCATAATTCAAAAACTATTTTAAAGCACACAAGCTGCTATATAATTGAAATCATGTGCATTAGTTTGGAAAGTATACGCTTCCCCACATTTCATCAATGGTAACTTAACCGGAGAGTCTGTGAGACCAGAGAGTAAGTAAGCCATTTCTAGGATCTAGACTCAGTCTATACAATGAGTCAAACAGCAAACGCTTCTCAGTCATCCCCAATGTGAGCAGAGTGAGGGCATGTCCTGAGTCCTACTCAGCTTTGTTCTAGGTCTACCATAGTCCTCGGCAGAGATGACTGCTAAGTGGGCAAACGGCCACCATAACTCACTCAGATAGGAAATGCTGACTTTACCTAAAGAACTGATTGGGGTTTTATAGAGATGAAGGTGTCAAAACCTCAGTGAGCTCTGCCTGCTCCATCACAAAGCTGTCTCTAAGACACTCAGCTTCTGCCCATTGTTCTAGATCAAAATGAAAACCTGCATGCCACAGGGCCACCTTAGTAGGCTCGTTTAGGGTCATGGAAGACACTTCTATTGTTAACTTTAAAAATAAAAATTATCTCTATTTAAGGTTGCAACCTGATGACTTGATGCCTAGCAAAATGATTACTACGGTCAGGCTAATTAATGTCACCTCTGAATGGTTGCCATATTTCTCTTGTGATGAGAGCACCTGAAATCTACTCTCTCAGCAAATTTTCAGTATTCAGTATAGTACCATTAACTCTAGTTATCAGGCAGGACATTAGATTTCTAGATGTCCTCTTCCTACATCACTGCCACTTTGTCCCCTTTGACCAACATCTCCCCTTTCTGCTACCTGCCCGCCCTGGTAACCACTGCCTTACTCTCCGCTTCTCTGTAATGGGTGGTGGTTGTGTTTTTTTTTTTTTTTAGATTCCACATATAAGTAAGGTCACACAGTTTTTTTTCTTTCTGTGTTTGGCTTATTTCACCTAGTGTATAATGTCCTCCATGTTCCTCCATGTTTTTGTAAACGGCTGGATCTCCTGTTTTTAAGGCTGAATAATATTCCATTGTGTGTGTATGTGTACGTGTGTGCGCGTGCGTGCGCACGTGTGCACCACGATTTCTTTATCTCTCATTCTTGGAAGAGACTTCTTCACCATGTGTGCAACCACAACCTCTTTTTAGTGTGACCGTTGATAATTACAATGAACTCATGCTCCTCACGATGCTACCTGTATCCCTTTCTTAAAAATGAAAACAAAAGGGCGCCTGGGTGGCTCAGTGGGTTAAAGCCTCTGCCTTCGGCTCAGGTCATGATCTCAGGGTCCTGGGATCGAGGCCCGCATCGGGCTCCCTGCTCGGCGGGGAGCCTGTTTCCCCCTCTCTCTCTGCCTACTTGTAATCTCTCTATCTCTGTCAAATAAATAAATAAAAAATATTTAAAAAAATGAAAACAAAAACGTTATTAGTCGCAGGCGAATTTTTAAAGGAGGCTGGAGCCAGTGCCCCTGCTGGGCTGAGCTGAGAAGTTGGGCTTCCGTTGCAAATGGCAGCGGGAAAGGAGGACAGCTTCTGTTTTGCTGATGTGATCCTTTTCCTGACATGGGCCAGGGGGAGCTGATCATCACAGACTCAGGCGACAAGAGAGCTTTGCTGGGAGACGTCCATGTGCGGCGCGTGTGTGCACCTAAATGGAGAGAAAGCACAGTTTTCCTCTTTCAACAAAATTATTTGATTTTGCCTGCATGAGCCTAACAAGATGCTTGCCCCTCTGTCCATGAACGCATGGCCGTCTCATTTCTGGTCCAGGAAATAGTCTGGAGTGATCTCTCCCGAGGGCTGAAGCACCAGGAAAGCCTGCTGCGCCTTTAATGAAAGCCCTTGCTCCCCATTTCTGTGCAGAGGAAAGAGCTGAACAACCATTACCTTAGCAGCTGAGATCCAGGCGGCGGATTTCCAAGTGTTGACGGCTTCAGACATGTGTTTGCTTGGCCTCCAAGTAATGACTGAGAATATATTCAATTTAATGCTGAAAATCTGAAAATAGTGCCCAATTAGTTTAGTGTGGAAGAGTGTGATAATATTTTAATAGTATGGGCTTTATGCAAAAATTTGCTTTCATCTGAGTAATTAGGGCTGGTGAAAGGTTTAATGCGTATTTATTGAGCACATAGTAATAAGAGCGCGTGAGCTGAATAGCAAGGCAACGCGGATGCATTAGGAGCTTTCTCTTCAGTTCACTGAAGTTGAGTCCTGTTTTCATAATGTCTGTCATGCTGAACAATAAGATGGGTTTTCAATTGAAATTAGAATGTCTAAGTGTTTAGCCCAAGAGTATTAGAAAAATTACATTGGTGGAACACTTACTTCCTCTTGCAATGCTTTTGGGAAAATAGTTTCTTAAATTGGCCTTGCCGCGTCTTTGAAAATAGTCTCAATGCTGCAAAAGCTTTATTTAAGAATACCACGAATCTTCGCTTTGCCTTCATTCTAACTGGTGGAGAGTGATCTATTGCAGAAGATAAGAGCATCATTTAGGTTTCGATTTTAAGATACTTTGAGTAAAATATTTCTTTCATGTCGTTGACCTCCCATTTAGAAAATAACCCATCTCTGGGAGAAATGGTTTAGTGGGGTTTTGACTCCTGATTGCCTCTCAGGGACTTTTCTCCATGTGTGTCAAAGGGCACGAGAGCAGGAAAATGGGAGGCGGGGCCTGACAGGGCAAGGGGCGGGGCTAACAGGACAAGGGGCGGGGCTGGCAGGGCAAGGGGCGGGGCTTACAGG
>LNAC01000054.1:2877218-2901424 GCA_002007465.1 Ailurus styani
AGGGGAGGGGGGGGGGCCGGACGGGACAGGGGCGGGGTTGAAAGGACAGGGGGCGGGGCGGGCGGGACAAGGGGTGGGGTCTGACAGGACAAGGGGCGGGTCTGACATTACAAGGGGCGGGGCTGGCAGGACAAGGGGCGGGGTCTGGCCTCTGCAGGAGGATCTGTTCTCTGTGAGCCCAGAGCAGGCTGACTGGGTGGCAGCCCGCCAGCCAGCCCCCCTGGAGGGCCTGAGGGCTCGGACACTTTGCGTGGATGCTTTCAATGGCAGAATCGATGTCAAATCCAGAGAAGTCATAAACATGTGACCAGAATGAAAAATTGGGGTTACAAATTCAGAGCCATGTCTTTAGTTCATTCTTTGACCTTAGCAGTTAACATTAATTTCTCTCCTAAGTAGGTGATTTGAATGCAGCTTATCAGAGGATTTTTTTTAAGTCTCTGCAGTCCTTTCATGCAGCTTTTTTTTTTTTTTTCCTTTTCTTTTCCCCACTAAGTGGTTTAGCAGGCACCACTCTGAGAAAATAGTCATGTCTCTGGGGTCCCCGTGAGCTGATCATCAGAACCACATCCAGCAAGGTAGCAGGAATTCCACAGCAGGCCGAAGGGGAGGGCTCTGCTCCTCACGGAGGCCGAGCTACTTTTTCCCAGTCTGACAGTGCGGCCTGCCCGTGGCCTTGACAGGCTCTTCTGGGCGACCCTTACTCAGTGTCCAAACTGGCAGCGAGGAGGCCTGAGCTGGTCTCTACTGGATCTGCTCTCTGCCCTGGCCCGCGGGGCTGGGGAGGAGGACAGGTGCCTCCAGGAGCCGGCTGGGCCTTTGGGTCCTGCCTCCGGCTTCTGAACTGCCCCTGGGGTCAGCCCGTGCCTTCTCCTGGGCCTGTCCTGAAGCTGAGCTATTTATTTAGAACACTGTTAGGGTTTCCTCTTCCCGAAAACTGCCTCCCCACCAGGGTTTCCATGCTTCTCCTTCCCTGCCCTCTCTTGCCTTGGGAGCTGCTGTCCTTGGCCACTTCCTTGCTCTCTTCCAGCCTTCTAAGCACGAATGTTCTCTTTGGTTCCATCTTAACAGACTCCCCTTGATACTCCACATTTTCTCCCCCTGGAGTTGTGTCCACTACTCTTTCGGGTTTTATTTCTATTTGGTGCCTTTGTCCCCATCTCCGGATGCTCAGACCCACATTTCCCTTCCCCACTGGCCCTTCCCATCAAGACCTGCTCTTAGTCCTAAAACTGTACTCAAGGCCCCGTCCTGCCCCCCAGCAGCCCCCCGGCTCCTACCTGGACCATACAAGGTCAACTCCCCTGGGCGCCTCCCCACGTTCTCTCAGATCTGCCCCTTCTTCCTGTTTCTCTACTTGCTACTCACCAGCACATCCTTAGTCCTTTGCTGGGACTTCAAAGCCAGTTCCCTCACTTCCACCTCAGCCCTCTCCAGTCCATCCTGACTACTGCAGATGTCGTTCTCCCCCAAAGAGCACCCCTTTTCCCTGCTTGGCTTCCGAACATGTCAAGAATGAAGACTGAGTAAATATGGAGGCCCCTTTGTGGAGCTAAGTGGTTTTCTGGACAGACCTCCGTTTTTTCAGGCACACGGTGAGCAGTAGGCAGTGGTCTGAGGTCACACGATTAAGGGATGACAGAGCCAGCACCTGAGTCCTGCTCTGAGGGACCCCACAACTAGGTGCCTTCCGCCAACACTGCCCAGTGCTCTCTTTTTCTCTGAGCCCCACCGGCATGTCCTACTTTGTTCACATGTCTTAGTCTAGTTGTTTGGGTAGGTCGTACGATGTATGGCAAGTGACCCCTGTTCACTTTTTCCCCCTTGAACTTCTCAGCTAGAATCCTATGAGAAGGTGGCCTCATAGGATTGAGTATGGTTTTTGTGAGGTCAGGATAGAATCTCATCCCCACTCCTGGTAGTAGATTACTGTGGGGTCACAGAGGGACCGCTGTGACGTGAAGACCATCAGTCCGTGGGAAGATCTAATCAACCAATGGGCAAGGACATTGGAGTCCCTCCTCGTGTTCAGTCTACACTTCTCTTGGGCAGGATCCAGGAAAAGAAAAAGACATGAAGACACGGGCCCAGCCCACTAAGATACATGCAGGGAGACCAGAACATCCCACTTGAAACCTGGTGAACAAGACAAGACAGCCTTATAATTAAATGCTTATTTGAAGGACTAGAAGTGAGGCTGGAGTCAGAGGCGGAAGAGATTCAGGAGAGCTGGAGTGGGTTGGAAAGACTTCATGGAGAAGGTGGGACCTCAGTTCAGTTCTGAAAGATGAGCAGCCTTGGAGGAGGACAGAGGGCACTTTAGGCCAGGGAAACAAGTGTCTCAAAACACTGCCTTCATGTCTCAGAGACAGAACATCTCTGTAGCGTTGTTTGTGTTGGGCACTCTGATGTCATGCTAGGTAACCTCCATCACTGCCAAAAATGACTTGATATTTATTCAGACTTTAAAATAAATTGGCCTATTACATCAGGTATAAGGAATCTCATTTGGACAGTGACTAGATTTGAAGAGTTGGTTCTTTTGCAAGTTTTTTTTTTAATTCAATGGCTAATATAGTAACTCGAAATTAAATTGAAAACCAAAATGTGTATACTTTTTTAAGTCCGTGAAGCCTTAAAGTCTGGAGCCTCTGACCTCAGAACATAGGGAAAAGGGACAATGAGGAAGAGGGACAATTGTCAATAATCTTTTTATTCTTCAATGTACTTGTTCACGTACTCAGGGAGGATTACTGGTCTTGGGGCCCAGAGTTTTTCTTTAATTTGAGCCACTGCAGAATTTTGAGGAATTAGGGGGAAAACAGTCTTGCGCTTTGGGGAGTGACCCTGGAGGCTGTCTGGGGCCCTGCCTTCATGGAATCCACCTGCTGCCTCATTTATGTCCATCGGGTCGGCCCTCGAGGGTAGAAATCTTCAAAGATGAAGGAAGAGTAAGGGGGCTGAAAAGTCTCAGGAACTAACACATACCCATCCCTCTTAGGGACATTCAAAGTGAAGAAGTGTAAGGGAGAAAAAACATTCCAGGCTCTTCCAGCGCTGGTGGCTCCAACCAGAAATGTTTCCTGGGTGTGAGCCCGACGCTGTGTCAGGTTCGTCCTCGTTACTGAATAATGTTTACTCCACCAATGTGAGGAGGGTTTTCAAGAACAAAGGGAATCACAAAGTAGTCAAAGGTCGCTCTGTTTTCTGATTGCTTTAGGGAAAGGAGTTGAGAAGGACGTGTGGGTGAATGTGGGGTGTCAACCCCAAATTGGAAGGACAGTAGTGGAAAGAATTCCCCACGACTAGGATAGGGAGGACGTGACATCTCTGGGGTGGAAGGGACCAATGGGACTGCAAGAGCCAGCCTCACCAGTTTTTGAAAACTCTATCTGTGGGCCTGATGCGGCTTATGCCACTGACCCCAGCGGCATATGCGCCACCTACCCGGTCGGGTCCGTGTGGTTAGCAGTTGTGGCTTGGATGGTAAGGTGGCCGGGATTGGATGCCCAAACATTTCATGCCTGGAGGCGTAAGTTGGAAGCCTGACATCATTTCAGTGAGAACTCCATTGTGCCAACTGAGGGAGGAGGCAGGTCTGGTCAGAGCCTGGCACCGGAGCGGGGGGTGACGGGACACGCCCGGTGGGGCGCCGGGTCTGACGTGGGGGGCGTTTGTGTGAACACGAGTGTTTTAGATTCACGGCTCTCCTCTGCTCCACGGTGTAGTTAGTGAGGATGTGAGCAAGGCAATAATCCTCATTTCAGTATGAAATATGTCACAGACACAAAACTAACGTCCGAAACCAGAGGAGCAGGCCGGCAGATAAATGAGGTCAGTCGACAGCATGACCAGCCGCCCCATTCCCACCTGGACTAACAAATCTGCCGAAAGGGAAAAATTACTCCAGTCTTCTCTCTATGCCATCAGCTTGCTCGCATGTCACATTTCAAATGCCTTCCTTCTCCCCACTGGAAATTAGGCTTTTCTAGTAATACCCTAAAAGTCAGTAACTTAAGTAAATGTGGCAACAGTGCAGCTACCCTGGGAGTTCAAAGAAATAATATAGAAACCAGGCAGAAAATGCAAGGTATCTTCCTGTGGTGTAAACCAGCACTTCATTTTTGTGCTGATTATATAGTTATTATTCAATGTTATTTAACACCTGGAAAGTTGACTTTATTTTACTGTCAAGGGAGGGTAGAGTAGGGTGGGGGTGAGAATGTTCACAGGTCTTAAGGGGAATTAACACTGCTTGCTTATATCAACAAGGAAGGTAACAAGAAAAGGAAAAAAACCCTCAAAAAACAGAAAAGGCCCAGGAATCCAGTAAGACCCTAAATATAGTACAGTAGGTAATGGAGGGTAAATATTTCTAGCAGGTCAAGGCCGAGGAGATAAATAGCAGGTAGACTGCACCTGGTTCTCTTATCTAACCCTTTAAGAATGCTCTGGCTGGTTTCCTGTTTATCCGCACCTCCAGCTGAGGAAGGACATTGCTCTGTAGGAGATTCTGTTCGCAGTGGTTTCTCTACACCCCCTTCCACAAGCCTCTGGCTTTTCCCATCATTTCACGGGATGGATTTCCTCGTGGGGAAGAAGGCCTTTAAAACCCGGCCCGGGATCCGCGACTGCTTATTTTCTCTTATTTGTCGAGTGCACTTAAATTCATCCAGGAGACCCCGGTCACTTCTCCACATTTCTGTCGGCAACGACTGTGTGTATTTACACATCGACGTTCAACGAGGTTAGTGAAGAAAGAAAGGCTGGAGCACGTTTGCCGGCTGCAAACACGGCTCCCCACCACCCCGCCCTGCGTGGGGGAGCCACCCAGCCCGCAGCAGCCGGCTGCAGGGTGCAGGGGTGCAGGCCGGGTAGGCAGGGGCTGCGTGCGGGTGTCACAGGCGTTTAGGGGAGAGTGGGGGGAGGGCAGGCAGAGGGAGCTTCCTCCAGGTGCAGTCGGGCCCGGGTCGCATGGGTGCAGCCTGGAGACGGGGCGCCGCCCCCGCCTCCCGCCGCGCCTCCCCTCCCCACTCGCACACCCGCCCCGCACCCCGGGCCCCCTCCAGGCTCGGCTGTCCCGTGCAACAGGAGCAGGGCCACCACGCCAGGAGCCTGGGGGGTGATGCAGGTGATGCAGGTGACAGAGGCGCTGCGGGGCAAAGCATCCCATCCATCCTGGGCCTGAGAAGAGCGCTGGGAGGGACTGACGTCTCCAAAACCTTGTGGCAGCCGAGACTCCGTGTCCCCTCTGCAGGGGTCTGTGGCAGAGAGGTCCGGGAGCAGGGAGGACCCCCAAGCTCACGGTGAAGGAGGCTGAGTTGGGGCCTGGCCCCGCATCCCACCCCCCCACTCCCGTCCCCCAGTTGCCCGGGCAGGTGCCCAGCGCTCCCTCTGTGCTGTCTGGGTGGCTCTGATGAAGCCCGAAAAGCACCTCATGTGATGCAAGGCTTTCAGGGCCCCCTGGCCCCTTGGCCGGAGCAGCCAGCCGGCCCACTGCCCACCCAAGACGAGCCGGGAGCAGCCCCCAGGAGAGCGGTGGCCTCGGTGACGGTGCTCAGCAGGGTGGTGGAGGCGCCCCCAGAGGAGCCCGCAGGCCGCCAGAGTCCACGGCCTTGGGATGTGACAGAATGTCACCGATCTGCTACTTTACCCACACCATCAGCTTGCTCTGCCCCCCCCACCCCATCCCCTTTGGCTTTGCCCCTAAGGGCGCCCACCTGGGGGGTGGGGGGGCAGGAGGAAGCCTGGGGACAGATGGGACTTTGCCTTGAGCCCAGACCGCCGGCGCCCAGAGCCTTTGAAGGGCGTTTTGGGGTAGAAGGGAGGTTGAGTTTCCGAGACCAGACAGCTTTCATTTCCTTGGTGGCCTTCATCAAGATACCTCATTCTTTGACATTTCCTGCCCAGAAACCTTTGAACCATTTTTTTTTTTTTTTTTTTTTTTTTTTTTTTTTTTTGTCTCCCTACGTGCNTGAGTCGTGTCCATGCCTGGCGCCGTGTCAAACCACGGGAAGGGGGCATGGCTGGGTGGTGTCTCTGCCGTCCTGCGGGCCAGAGACCCGGTGAGGCGGGAGGGCTGTGTCAGACCCGGCGTGACCTTGGGGCACCACGGTTCCCTCCCTGCACCGTGGGACTGGGCAGGGAGAACCTGACCTAGTTTCGGGGACCTCAGGACGAATATCCTAAGCGCCCTCCTCAGACAGGGACGATTGCCTAAATGCTTCTTTTAGTCAGCTGCGCTCTGCCTTCTAGATCTGAGAGTGTCTTTGTGAGTAAGCGCCTCGCCGCGGCGGCCACCACCCAGAGAACTTCCACTGACCTGTCAATTATGCCATATTTAGTATCTGGGTCAAGATGGAAAAAAACTGTTTTTCTGTTCAAAGGTTTCTTACGAGTCATTTGTGAAAACATAGTTTCTGGAGTTCAGTGAAAATGTTAAGCCGGTGCCGATGACCAGAGGTGGGGGAAATCCCCACAGAGCTGCTGATGTCCCCTGGCCTACGACTGCTGGTCACGGACACGTCTGCTCTGGTCTTGGATGGCGTTGTCCCCGGGTCTGTCCTGGTAGCCTGTCTCTGGGTTCCCAGCTTGGAGGGGGTGCCGGGGCTGGGCCTTCTCCCCACCTGCTGGCTCTCCCCAGTCTGGGTGAACATGGTTTCCCTGAGGTGGGGTTGGCCTGCGGCTTTGCTTTCTCTCACAAGGTTTCTAGCCTTGGAATGTGGTGAAGGCAAGGCAAGAGGCAGCTAGGTCCAGAATCCAGCCAGCCTGACGAGGGACGGCCTTTAGGGACAAGGTTGCTTGGGCTTGGCAGGGTGCATTCAGAGGAACTCCTGTAAGGGGGCACTGGACTCCTGGGGGCCGCCACCCACAGGTGGCCCTGAGAGTGATGTAAGCACCAGTGACATCCACCAAGGAAGTACCTTTCTTCCCTGTCAGCCCCGACTGCTCGGTATGACAACGCGTCACCATAGTGGGGATCGTGAGTTCGGGCCCCGTGAAGCGCCATATTGAAGGGAGGAAAGATCAAATGAGTAAACCTTGATGACAGGGGTGATGTGAGGGGATGGTTGGGTGCTGCTGCCTTAGAAAGGCTTGTGGGTTTTGAGAGTTTGTTTAAAATTTATATAATGACTGTTATGCTTCCAAAAGTCCTCTTCTTTTACCTTAAAATGTTTTTGTCTTCAGCTCAGAGCCAGAGCCGTCCTGTTCCTCTTGTGCAAGGTCTGTGTTCAAGAGTGTAGACTCAGGAGGTAGACTGTCTGGGTTGAAATCCAGGTTGGAATCTGGTGGCCAAGTATTAGTTGTGTGATATTAGTGCCTTTGTGCCTCAGTTTCCTTATTTGTCAACTGGGGGAATAATAGCAATATCAACTTCGTAGGGGTGTTATGAAGGTTAATGGAGTTCATGTGAGCGCAGCACAGGGATGGAGCCTGGTGAGCTAAGCACTGCGGTTGCGAGGGCTCCTTTTCTTTCTTTCTTTTAAGATTTTTATTTATTTATTCTGAGAGAGAGAGAGCAGTGAGCAGGGAGGGCAGAGGGAGAGGGGGAGGGAGAAGGAGGGAAGAGAGGGAAGTAGAGTTGACCTGTATCACTGAGTGGAGACCGTTTGTTAATGTTCATTCTGGGCTTCTTAGTTTCCTCGTGGATTCACATGGGAACAATGGGGTTAATTCGTGTGAGTTTCTGGGACTTTAGATGGTCTGCAATGGTGCGGCCTGGGTGGAGTTCTGGAAGAACACTAGTACTGCCCTCTGTTTACGGGTGAAGGGAATGCATTCCGGGAGGTGTTGGTCTGCCCGCAGTCAGTGCGAGCTCTGATTTGGTATAAAATGCGGTTTTAGGAGGTTGTTGGTCAAAACGGGGGCTTATGAATGCGAAAAATGAGAAGGTATGGTGGTTATGTCAGTGTGATGACTCGGTACTGGGATCTGAAAGCAGCAAAGGGACATCTCCGGCAGACCCCGATGGAGCCGAGAGCCGGGCAAAGGTCCGCTGTCTGTCTGGGAGCCGTGCGAACGCTGGCCAGCAGGTCGGGCTGGGACGCATCCCGCAGGACGTGCAGGAGGGACTTGTGGGGCCGCCCCTGTTCTCATCTGGAATGTCCTTCCGTCCTTGCAAGCGTCCTCAGGTGCCAGGCCTGCTGATGTGTTCCGAAACGCTCCGCCGAGAAGCCCCTTATGGCTGTAATTCCCAATCGAGAGCTCTGGGTGTTGACTGGGGAGCCTCCCGGTGCGAGTCCCCGGAGGACAACGGACACCCCTGGTTTGCAGCAGGCTCGTCACAGGTCATAACTCAGAGCAGCTGTGCCATGGACTTAGTCTTACTGAGACACAGTAGTTTAGTTTTTCTAGAAGTGGAAACAGGCTTGCCCTGAGTCATCCATACCCGGGCCAGATCGCTTTCGTTAGCAATCGTTCACATTTCCTAGATAATCTGATACACGTAGGCGCCTCTCAGACACATCTTTCTCCATGTGGCCTGTGGAGTGACCAGAACGGTGCCCCGGTGTCTCCTGACTCGCTGTGCCAGTTGGCAAACCCAGAAGGGTGCCAGGTGGAAATTTCATAATCTTCAAAAAGATATTAATGAGGATACAGAAGCAAAAGGCTCAAGTCCTGGCCGCTGTTTGTTGTGCAAGAGCTAGACGCATCATGTGCTTGCTAAGGGCTTACATCCCCTATCTTCGATCTTTATAAGCGGGCGCTATCTGCCTCGCACAGATAAGGACCACGAAGCTGAGAGAGGACGTGTTCATCTTCTGGTGGACTTCAGAGCAAAAGGAAACGCTGCTGACATCACCCGTGGCTTGTGTTGTGCCCCTGGGAGGGGCGACGGTGTGTGCTGGTTCTCCAGTGTCTCTTGTTTTTCTTGATCTCCTCCGTGGCTGGCGTTTTGACCCTGCCCTGGTGGGGGGCGGGAGAGCGACCGTGGGCTAGCAGGGAGGTCCAACAACTCACCCTGTCCAGCACCTTGATCTCGGTGAGGCAGAGTGAGAGTGGGGCGGCTGCTCTTCGCTACAGTTCCAGGCACTTCTCCCACTTTGGAGAGCTACCCATTGATTGCGTTGGGGGAGGCATCGTGCCACAGAATAGGGAACTCAGGGCTGAATTTCAAGAAGAACTCGGGGTGTGAACGGTACGTTTGGAAGAATACTAGCTCAGAGCCAGTGTTTGGTCCAAGCCTCCCTGAGATTGAATCAAGGTTCTAGGGATTGGTGAAGCGGAGGAGAGCTCTGAGGAGGTGCTATGAGTCCTCGGCTGGAGGGGGGAGGGGGCCCCTATAGAGACTTCAGCTATGTTGGAGAACCATGGGAAGGTAAGTTCCAGGAGCCCCTGGAGTTCCCTGGGGACAGCCCAGGAGAAGAGCCTTCGCCCAGTCTCCCTGGTCCCCGCAGGTGACATATTTTTATCTGAGGTTTAGGTGGACAGGCCTGAGTGCAAAGTCTCTCCCACCTTGTGCCCCTCTCACCGCACGTGGATCTGGTAACAACACGGAATGTTGGCCTTATGGCCAGAAAGGGGCTGTTGTACCTAAGAAGGCCTGCAGCTGGGACAAGGAGGATGTGGAGGTCATGAATGGACACCAGGAGACCAGGTGAATGGAGGACATTTTTGTGACTGGAAGGTGGCGGTGACCAAGGGCCGGGTGCTGGCCCTGCTCCTTCTGCCCTCACCTCATTGGTTGGCACGAGGCACTCCGGGGTTTGGATGTGACCCTGTAAAGGAAGAAATGAGACCCCGGGAGCCAATGCAGGCATCATAGAAATAGATGAATGATTGTTTCTTTGCACTCAGATCTGTGAGCCAAGATTTGTAGTCATGGCTTACACAAGCTAGTGATGAGTTTGCCATTGTGGTGATGCTGGTAATCAGAGTTCTTGGTCATGGTGAGGTTTTAGGCACACCTTTAGTGACAATGCTCCGAGGCCGTAGGAGGTGGGTCACGGGCATCTGAAACCCTGGGGTTTTGGTTCTGACCTTGGCCTTTACCCCAACCATGGCCTCTGCCATTGATTCACCATTCTGGACCTCCATTTTTTATTTATAAATTAATGTGGGGTTAAATGATCTCTCATGCCCCTCAGAGTTCTAATTTTGCAAGACCATAAAAGTAAAATCAGATACTAAATGCATTTCAAATGGGGAAAGGAAAACACCACTCAAACCCCTTTTTCCCCCTTACTCATATTATCGACCAACTCATGGTCTTTTCACTTACGCCCTATTTTGTGCTTGTGTTTTATCCAGCCCTGAAGCAGTCACTTAAAGTATGTGGACAAGGTGATTTGGTCCCACTCTCTCCTGTGTCTCGTTAGTGACTTTTCTCTCAGGTGACTGCCTGGGAATTCTTGATATTTGCACTGGTCCTTGGTTCTCTGGTATCCTCCCACATTTGGTCCTAAAATAGGCACATGCTTTATCATGCGCTGACCTACTAATGTGAAGAAATCCCCAATGTCAGTGAGGTTTAAAAAGGGAGCCCCAGGACAATCACAGTGTTCTTGACCCCAGTGACAGCCATTAAGTAGATGGCCTGCCCCGTGTGGACATCTGTCCTTGGATGTAAGTTTTGCACTTTTAAAAGAACCACGGTACCAGCGAGATCAAAACAGAGAGTTTTTAGTACATATGTTACTCCCCAGACAAGAGTATATATGTCAGAAGAAGTGTGAATTCTGACATTTCATATTTTCACCACCGTCCTAATTGTCGAATACCTTATTTATTTAGTTCCAGTGAACGACTGAGTGAGGATGCGGAAATAGTTACACTTGTGTATGGGGTACACCTGTCTGTGTCTGTGTCCCTAATAATAAGCAAGAGTTTATGAGTTCGGTGATACAAAATATGACTTTATAGAAATAACTGTGATTTTTCCTGTGACTCGGGATAGCTGTGCACCCGCCTTAACGTGGGGTGAGGTGCCTATCTCCCGTGTCCTTTTGGCACCCTGATTTACCTCCCCTATGGCATTTCTCACCCTTTCTGGTGATTTCTGTTAACTTGTCTACTTTCCACACTGGATGGTGAGCTCCTTTAAGACAGGAATGAGTCATTGCTTCCTGTAAACTAGTGCCTACTGAAAGATTGAATGGATAGCAGGATGGGTGAGTGGGTGGACGGGTGATGGGTGAGCGGCAGAAGTGGGGAGTAGATATGGGAGCAGAAGATTAGTGATGGTTATTTGACACAATGATGTCATTTCAAGTAATGCATGAAGTTAAAGTGATGCAAGTGAGCTGTTTGACCAGTTGGAAACACTCTGTAGAGCCAGAGTGCTCCTAATAGCCACAGTGGTTGATTTGCACACAAGTTTTAAAGAAGGTAAAGATAATTCGTCATGTAAGCAATTCACTTGTCCATGAAGACATAAGGCTTATTTATCCAATTACCAACTTGTTCAAGGAAATGATTTAGGAAGTCAGGTTTGGTTCATTTGCAATAGCTGACCAGTTACAAGAAGGCTGTCTAATTCGAAGCTCTGCTATGCTTGTTTCAAAAATATCAAGCTCACTATCTTAGAGCGGTGGTTCTCGGACTCCGTTGTACAGTTGATCCTCCAACAACTCAGGGATTAAGGGGCCGACCCCTCGTATGTTCGATGTATTATATACTGTATTCTTGAAATAAAGCAAGCTGGAGAAAAGTAAACTTTGAGAAAGCCATACGGAAGAGAACATACATTCACAGGAATGGACTAGAAGACATGGAGTCTAAGTGGACACAACACAGTGCAAACCCATGTTGTCAAGGATCAGCTGTGTGTTGGAATCCCAGAGGTGAAGCTTGGAAACAAATCCTGATTCTCAGGCTCTCTCACAGACATCGACTCTGACTCCTGGGGGTGGTACCCAGGCATCCATAGCTTGTTAGGCTCCCCAGGTGAGTCTCATGGGCCTGATGATCTCTTACCTGGGCTCTGACCCACATGAGAACACTGGACTATAAATTCCAAGAAGGAATTGGCCCAAATATAGCAAGAAATTGGGCTGGAGCATGGGACACCTGGGTGGCTCAGTTGGTGAAGCCTTTGTTTGCCTTTGGCTCAGGTCATGATCCCGGGGTCCTGGGATCCAGTTCTTCTCCCAGGACTTCCTGCTCAGCGGGGAGCCCGCTTCTTCCTCTGCCTGCCACTTCCCTGGCTTGTGTATGCGCGCGCTCTCTCTCTCTCTCTGATAAATAAATAAATAAATAAATAAATAAATAAATAAATAAATAAATAAAATCTTAAAAAAAAAGAAATTGGGCTGGAGCATAAAAATGGATGCACTCTAAAAGTATCTTCATAATTTAAAAACTCCTCCTGAAAATAGCAAAAATGCACTGCAAGTCAATTTCACTGCTTTTGAATTCATCAATAACTAAATTCATTGTTTTATACCCAACTTAATTGGAAGTTGTGCCCTTAACCGAGCTTTCTCCAGGCTTGGAAAGATAAAGATGTTTACAGCTCAGTGTAGACACGGCGTGCAGGGGACGGGAACCGGTTTCCGGGCTCAGCTGCCACTTACTTTGTCTCAAATGCCACAGGTGCGGCAGGCCAAGCCTTTTAATACCACGTCCACCCTTGGGGATTAAATTCATTCCCAGAGAAAAGGGTTTCATCAATCCCAGCCCTGCCTTCCAAACAGCAGTCTGATTTCGCCCGGGTGATAAATTGCTCCTATCAAAACAGACATCAAGTCCACATCTTGAGCACTTACGAGCAGGGGGCCGGTGAAAAATCAAGTCTTGGGAAATCAGTGACTATTTAATTAATTAATTTATTTTCTGAACCTTTCTCAACCTCTCTCCAATTGTAAGAGGTACAGAAGAGCAGATGAAGAGGATAACGTGATTAACTTTAAATGAAACAAATCCATCATAAAAACGTCCCAGGGAGCGCATTTGTGGGAGGGTGTGGGATCCGGGTGTGTGGGGTTATCCGTGATAGTCTCCCTGGAGGGCTTCCTTGGGCGGGGAAGCCGCTGTCGGGCGTGGTGATTGACTGTGTGGAGAGGCACTCCTGGCCCAGAAAGCCTTCCTGCCCGCCCGGCCCCAGCCACCTGCGGGTCTCACGTGACTGGGGAGGAAGGCCCAGGGCCCTGGTGAAAATGCAAGTGTTCTCCGGCCAGAAAAACCCATTAAACCATGATGAGCTAGTAACAGTTCATGGTCAATGACTTTCCCCAGGTCGCCAACTGGCCTCTTACTTGGGCCCAGAAATAAACCGGAGAATGGAAATTGATGACATAACCTCGCTTTCCCGATTTTCTAACGCCGTGTCTTCCCAAACTTTGGGCTTCTCTGTACCAAACAGACAATTGCCTCTTCCCGGACTCCGTGTGAGCCCGGTTCCTGCGGCGGTGTCCTCGTGGAGAGCTTTTGGCTGCCCCAGCCCCGGCAAGGCTCTTGGAAGTCGCCCTGAACGCCCCCAGGAGGATGACCTGCTGCTCTTACGCTCTTGGTGTGGCCTCTCACACGTGGTGTGGCCTCTCACACGTGGGAGCAGAGAGAGGCCCGCGGACCGCCTTCACTCAGCATGCATTCCACAGGGGATGTTGAGCTCCTGCTAGGTGCCGGGCACGGTGCCCCGTAGTCAGGACGGAGGAAGAGAGAGCAGAGACGGATCTGTCCCTGGGGAGGCCCAGATGCCATCCCTGGGGCGCCGAGAGGCTGCAGGCAACGCCCCGGTTCTGCAGGGAGGAGACCCCAGGGGCTACTCTCCTTGGCGGGGCCTCGCTGTCTTCGTCAGTCCAGAGCACTGAAATTTCTTCCAATTCTGAGTTTCTCTGCACTGGAGTAATCTAAAGCAGAAATACTTTTTAAAAATGTGATTTTTTGGGGTAAAGTAAAATACCTTCCTTGTAGTTTGTACCATACCAAGAAACAGAAAGGAAATAAATTCATTATAATTCTATGGTGAATTGAAGGATAATCTTCCTTAAGGGTAATCACTGTTTAACATTCTACTTTGATAGTTAGCCTTTTATTATGTATTAATTCCTTTAAATATTTTTTAACTTATGTTTTTAAATTTATTCCTTTAAAGATTTTTTTAAGAGAGAGAGAGAAAGAGGAGAGAGAATGAGTAGGGAGAGCGGCAGAAGGAGAGGCAGAAGCAGGGAGCCTGATCAGGACTCGATTCCAGGACCCCCGAGACCATGACCTGAGCTGAAGGCAGACGCTTCACGGACTGAGCCACCCATGCGCCCTGCGTATAGTCCTTTGCTGAGGTCAAGAACAACTACTTTTTTGTTTGCCCACGAATTCGTATAGGTATGTATTTTTTCCGTCAGTGTGTCTTCCCCCTGTAAAAAAAAGACATGATTTTTACGGTTTGCTGCTACTGCTACTGCCGTCTTGTTCTTTCTCTTATCACGTGGGACGGATCAAGTGTTTACAACCCGCCAGGCACGAGGCCGCGTGCTTTGTATAAAAGCCAGGCCTCACTGCGCACGGCCCGGGGGGGATTCACTAACCGGCCCATCGGGGCTGGCAGTGGCTCGGCTGCGGGCTGAAGACCGGCCTTGCGAGCGGGGGTCCCGGCGGGGTCAGGTGTCCCGGGGTCATACCCCGACCCCGCGCCGCATGTCTGTCCCCCGTTGGAGGTCTAAGTCGGCCCTATCCCCCGCCCCGTCCGTTTCCAGTTTCCCGGCGTTCTGAACAAGCCTCTGATTAAATCCTTGCAGCTCCCCGTTTGCAAGAACCTCTTCTTGTTGCTTCAGATGCATTCTAGCTGTAGAATCACAAAGGCAAAGGTCACGTTCACCCTTGGCGTGTGCTGCCCGCTGCTTCTCTCTCCAGATCTAGAAACAGTCGGTGAAGTGGCCCGAACCAGGCCATGAGCAGAGGGAGCGGATGCGATGCCGAGGACGAAAACATGAGACTCAAAACCAGACGGAGATGCCGAGGACAGGGGGGCCGCTGGCCACCAGCAGGCGCCTCCATCTCTGCCAACGCCAGCAGCCCTTGATTGACAGCAGGTGAAAGCGACAACCGTGTAGGGTGTGGTCTCTACCAGTCACACCGTCTGAAGTTACGGGTATCAATCAAATGCTGACTTTTCATTTGCCTTGAACTAAAAAAAACCCAACCATGTGGCCCTTTATTGTCTTTCTCTGCTACGGCCAGGCCTGAAGCTCGTGCCAACGTTTCCACGTAGAAATGTCAGACGAAATCCCCGTGCCATCAAACGAGACCTTTATTCCTCCACCTGCACATTATGACTCTAATAAACACGTTATCAGCTCATGAAAATGATGGCAAACAGGTGACTGAAGGATTTGTTAAGTCAGCAGCAAAGATTAACAGTTCTTTTCAGAGAAAGCTGTGAGAGGCTCCCCTATTTAAAACAATTGTGGCATGCGAATTTTCAGCACTTAAATCATTATCGGCAATTAGTCCTTGTCAAAAAGGTTGCAGCTGGCTTCAATTACAGGTAAGATTTTTATAATTTGAACTTAGTAGTGCGTCTGATAAGTAGGACTTGGAAGAGCACCCTTTGGGAGATTGACAATTTGAGGGAAACTTCGAGGCCATTCAAAATTCAAAAATTCATTATTTTCAGCAATGCTTTGTTCCTGACGTCTATTATTAAGCTTCTAGAAAAATTTCCATAAACTTCATCCTTTGGCTGTATTCTTCCCTAACAGAAAAATTACTGGTGATTAAAAAAATTGCTTTTTAAATTATAAAGCACTACATGCACGTTATATACCCCAAATTCTGAGCGGTGCAGAGGATACAAAATAAAAATAACTATCTTTGTAGACATCTCCTCATCCTCAGTCCACCCAGCACCAGAGCTAAGCAACTTTGGGTTTAAATATTCTAGAAATTACCACCGTAACTTCTGCTGGAATTATTTTTACCGCTGTGTCTTAATCAATTAAGTTTGGAACGTGTGTATTAACTCTTCTCCAAGGAAGATGGTGGCAGGCAGGGGGGCGGGGGGAGCCCGTTGGCTCTGTTGGTAGAGCACATGACTCTTGACCTTGGGTTTGTGAGTTCAAGCCCCGCATAGGGGTTACTTGATCGAGAGAAAAAGAGAGAGAGAATGAAAGAAAGAGAGGAAGGAAGGAAGGGAGATTTAGTGCCTTTACATACTCTCCNGTAGGGGTTACTTGATCGAGAGAAAAAGAGAGAATGAAAGAAAGAGAGGAAGGAAGGAAGGGAGATTTAGTGCCTTTACATACTCTCCCATCTTTCCTTCACATCTTGACTTTTGCTGGTTATGTACTTCTTAAGTTTTTCTGTAGCTTCACTACTTTAAGCACTATGCTTACCTATTTCTTGATCCACCAACTTTAGATTTTTGTCATTTTCCTAGGTGTGTAGCAATATCTTGAGGCTGTTTTAATTTGCATCTTTCTGATGACATGGGAGATGGAGCATCTTTTCAAATGCTTCCTTGCCATCTGCCTATCTTCTTTGGTAAAGTGTTCAGCTCTTTTGCTCATTTTTAAGTCAGTTGCTTACTTTCTTGCTGTTGAGTTTTAAGTGATTTTTGGGTACCTTTTGGGTAACAGTTTTTTCTCAGGTATGTCTTTTGCAAATATTTTCTCCCAGTCTTTGGCTTGTCTTCTCATTCTTCTGACATCATCTTGCCAAGAGCAGAAGTTTTTAATTTTAAGGATGACCAGCTTATTAATGATTTCTCTCGTGGATCACACCCTGGGAGCTATAGAGCCATGAACTTGAGGCATTATCTCTTGATTCCCCATTAATAAAAGGTGAGAAAGTTAGCATATTTATAATACCCAACTTTCTTGCCTCTTTCCAGCTGTGCCATCATACTTTCATATTTCTATGTTTATCATAACTAAAAGTTTTCGAGGCTCCTAAGGATCAATTCTAAAAACAAAGAGTTAAAAAAGCAGCATTTCTATTGCTATGATTATTTAGTATTTTTCCTGTAAAACAAATTAAGGAAGGGTTCTATGTTACTCAATTGGTGCTATTTGAAGAATAATCTTCTAAGAGTCAGGATTAAACGTAATTTTCTTTTCCTAACCTCCATCTATTGCTCAAAATTAGGGCATCTTTAAATCTGCTCCATCTTTGGGACCCGTGTGTTCTGTATAGCTACCTTCCCTTTCCTCTCAGCTCTAATGTTTCTTTTTCTATTTACTTTTTAAGACTGCTTTATTTATTTGAGAGAGAGAAGGGAGCAGGAGGAGGGACACAGGGAAAGAGAGAGAATCTCAAGTAGACTCCTCGCTGAGCATGGAGCCCGACATGGGGCTCGATCCCAGGACCCTGAGCTTCTGACCTGAGCTGAAATTCAGAGTTGGCCGCTTAACTCACTGAGCCACCCAGACACCCCTGTCCCCACTGGTGTTTCTTGTGTCCATTCTTTCCTTTTTTCTTTTTGTAACCACTTGCTAAAGGAATGTATCATCATCATGTCTTCTAGACCTTTCAGGATCTTAAGCATGCAATGTATGTAATTGGATTTGTTTTTGTCTTGAAGATGTTTGCTGAGGCTGCTTGGTTTCTCTTTTGATGGGTCCATTGCTCTCTAGACACAGCACACGCCTCTCAGCCTGGGACTGCTCTTCTTGGTTTCCTCCTTCGCTCTCCGCGAGCTAGATTTCATAGCATCTTTTTCCTTGAGGTCCTTTTTCATTTGGCCCGAGTGTGACTTCTCTGTGCCACAGGTTCTCTGTCTATAAACTTAGGGTAAATATAATGCCATCGGGTCGGTGTGAACGTTCAAAGTCAGCCTCTGCAGAGCGCTGAGAAGACGACCTTGCAAGTATTGCTCGACAATAGTTTCAGAAAGGGAAGTAAAACTCTCTGAGTCCAAAAACTCTCAAAATATCTTTATTTTATGCCACCTGACTTGGTTGATAGTGTGGAATCGAATTCCAGTTTTCCCTCGAAATCTGAACTGTTTTTCCCCTTCATCCTCCAGCATTACATTCTATTGGTAAGTCTGAGGTCTGCTAGTTCTTGTCCTTTGTAGATCATCTTTATTTTTTATTTTTCCTCTCCCTTCTAGAAGCAGCTAGGGCTCTCGTTTTATCGTTGGGGTTCTACAATGTTAACAGAGTACGGGAGGTAGTTTTGTATTCTCTTCTGCTCATCCTGTTTGGCACTGGCTATGCCCTTTGTCTTTGAAAACTCAGGTCTCTCTTCCGTCGAGAAAATTCTCCTCTTTTATTTCTCTCTGTCCTCTTCTCCATTATCCTTGTTATCTGTGTCTGGAGATTTCTCTAAGGATGTTTTAGAATGTAAAAAATTCTCTTCTGTTTCAATAATTATTTCTCCTTTCACCAGGGTCAGTTGTCTATTTCTTTCTCTTGAATATTTCATTTAGTTTTTTTCCTTTTCAAGTTCCTGGTGATTTCTGGTTGAGTCTTCATGAATGCTGAGCAAAGGTAGTTGGTGAACAAGGGTAGCTGGTGTTTCCTGTGCAAATGTGTTGGTCTATAAAGCAGAACCACCAGCCTCTTGACCCGGACACACGTGGGCAGCTCTGGTGACAGGTGTGCTTCCCCTGCGGTAGGGGAGGAGAGAGCGGGCTTGGGACCTCCCATGACCGGCACTTTCCCCAACGTATCCCAGTGCCTCAGAGGTAAGTATATCCAGTAAAATAAGGGCAATGGTTTCGTTGTCTCATGAGGCAAATTCCTACATCGGCCGGGTTTCTTGTTGGGAGAAGAAGGCAGAGAAGCCCATTAGGAGGGACTGAGTTGCAGTGAAGGACGAGGTGGAGAGTTGGGGGGCAGCGTGAATGTTTGCAGAGATGAGGTACCACCGTGCTTCTCCACTCACGATTGCCTGCGGGTCACCCATTCTGTTGCTGCTAAAGAAGCCAGCAGCCTGGACGCCTGGGTGGTTCAGTGGGTTAAAACCTCTGCCTTCAGCTCAGGTCATGATCTCAGGGTCCTGGGATCGAGGCCCACATCGGGCTCTCTGCTCAGCAGGGATCCTGCTTTCCCCTCTCTCTCTGCCTGCCTCTCAGCCTACTTGTGATCTCTCTCTGTCAAATAAATAAATAAAATCTTAAAAAAAAAAAAAAAGCCAGCAGCCTGGTGGGCCTTCCCAGGTGGCCCTCCCTGCGTTCCCAGGGGCATCGCTCACTAGACATTCTTAGCTAAGTCAACGTGGCCATTTCCTTCTACTTGGTCCTCATCTCTGGCGTCTCCTTGCAATGTCTGACCCTCCTAGGATCCCTGTGGGTAGCAGCCATCACCGCGATGGATAAACCTCAGACTCCAGCCCACATCTCAAGTCCCACTTTGGGGGAGTCCCACGGGCTTCTCCCATTCACAGCCCCAAAGCTGACGTCGGCATTTTTCCTGCTCTCGTCTTTCAAGTTCCCATTTTGCTCCGTGATGCCCTGTGTATCGGGCTGCCCAAGCCGAGAGGCGGGACACATCACACAGAGTGTGAGTTGCTTTAACAAACACCACGACCTGAGGGGCTTGAACAACAGAGATTTACTTCTCATGGTTTCGGAGGCTGGAGGTCTGAGATCGGGGTGCTGGCGTGGGCAGGCGGGGGCCCTCTTCCTGGTTCGCAGGGACGTGCCGCCCGGCAGAGAGAGGGGTCACCTCTCTGCGGTGTTTTCTTAGGGCCGCGGTGCCGTTGAGGGGGCTGCACACTCACGACCTGCTCACCTCCCAGAGACGCCTCCCGATGCTATCACACTGGGGACTAGGCTTCAGTGCATTGGTGTTGGAGAGACACACGCTTTTAGGAAGTAGACTGTCTTGTATCTTTCACATATTGTGCCTCCTTCTCCGTCTTCCCGTGCCTGGGCCCAAGTCCCCCTTGTCCTGGTCTCCGTGGTCTCTAGATGCTTTCTCCCTGCATATGTGTATCTCACAACACCGCACATCCGGAGGGTGGCCTTCTTGCTGCAAGGCCTGGTGTGTGCGACCATATCTGTCTGTCTGTCTGTCTGTCCTCTTCTCTAAGCATCCTCCGCACCCCACCCCCAATCTCGTATGCAACCCCAACAGCAGTGAGAGCCAGGGGTAAGGAAGCTCCCCATGGGCAGGGCTGTTGGTTCGTCTGTTTCCTTCACTGCTGATCTCCAGGCCCCAGAGCAGTGCATGGCATACCGTTGGTGTCCGAGAATAAGGTGTGTGTACACTCAGTACCTATTTCCACCCATCCATCCTGTGCGTCTTCCCCGGCTCTTGCCCTAACCTTCTGATTTTTCCCTCTTTCCCTCCCTGTCAGGTGGCCCAAACACACAGAGACTACTCTGTGATGGTATCTTCTTGATAATGGTGGAGAAGGATGCAGTGGTCACACCTGTGGCTGCATCCTGTGGGCTCGAGGTGCGTTACTCCACTCTGGTGAAGCCACTTCACTCTCGTGGAGCTACTCCAACTGGAAGCTACAGATGGCATCGCTACTTGGTTGACCTGTCCTGTAGAGTGACCTGTCCTGTAGAGAGTGTCCAATCGCGGTTTAGGGGACAGGTTGGTGAATTAACTAGATGCGTGTTGGCTTCACACCCTGCAGGGGTCTCTAGGTCTTTAACCTCTGGCATTTCCTCCAAGTGTGGAATATATTTTTAATTTCCTATCTTGGTGTGGATGTTCATGGGGGGAGGGGATGCATTTCAGGGGCTTCCATTTAATTTTCCCACTGAGGTCATTCTGATCTCCTACTGCAGAAACAAATGTAGTAGTTCTTCCCATTTCCAGAGTCCCTTTAAATTATACCTTAGGGGGTTGGGAGAAGACCACACGTTGGTGGACCCAGGGAAGCCACTGTGAGCCAGACCTGGCCAGGTCTTCCTTACCCCTGGCCCACACACCTCCACTTTGATGAAAGGCTTGAGGATCTTGCCTCAGGCCCCCAGTTGTCAGTGTCACCTCCATCTTGTGCCCGACAAGTCTCCAGGGGTCTGGGCGTCCCCCGTCCTGCAGCGTGTGGTTACCCGAGTACATGGTGCGGCCTCTTTGGTGGAGAACTAGGGGAGTCACTCCCCTGTGCATTTGCTGTGATGCTGTGGGCCTTTCCTTCCAGGGACCCACCTGTTCTTCAGGCAGTGGGTACTGGACCTGAGAACTGGCTCAGGTCCAGGTACCAAGTCTGGGGCTGAGATGTGGCTTTTTCTTGGGATAGTTCAATTGTCTTGATTTAGCCTCTTGATGGTCTTTCCTTGAAATTTTTGTTGTTGTTGAGTGTATAGATTTTTTAAATTATTTTTTAAGATTTTATTTATTTGACACAGAGAGAGAGATCACAAGCAGGCAGAGAGACAGGCAGAGAGAGGAGGAAGCAGGCTCCCCGCTGAGCCTGGAGCCCGATGTGGGGCTCGATCCCAGGACCCTGAGATCATGACCTGAGCCGAAGGCAGAGGCTTTACCCCACAGAGCCGCCCAGGCGCCCAGGTTGTTGAGTGTGTAGACTGAACAGTGCTCTTGTGGCCACCCGTCTCCCTCGGTCCCAGGCACCCTCTGTCCGCTACGCTCTCTGGGCCAGGCTCCTGCGGCTGCAGCTCCAGCCATGTTGCCCAGTCATCCTTGTGCCCCCCCTTGCATCGAGTTAAATGTCACGGTGGCTTTTATCCCTTCAAGACTCCATCAGCGCATTTCCATCAGGGAGTCCAGTTGGACGACAATAGGGTGGCCCTTCTGGGCTTTTCGGCGCGGCCCCCGACGGCAGGCGGGAGAGCTTCCTGGGCTCTCTTGATGAGCATGGCTGGTTGGCTTTCTGACCTCATGGGATAGATCTGCTCTGGAAAGACCACTTCCCTGAGCCTCGTGCTCCTTTGTTCTGCTGTCTGGAGGGCATTCCTGGCATTTCTGCTTTTTCCTTGTGGCCCATCCTAGCAGCACGGCAGCCCTGCCTTGGGGCCTTGCCAGAGTATCACGTGGTCTGTATTACGGGAGATACGCCCACGGGGATGCGCTCTCCTGTCCCACACTCAGGTTCTGTGCCTCCCAATCCAGCCCACGTGGGGTCCTGTCAGTGGCTCTGGGCTGCGTCTTGTCGCCTCTTCTTCCAGGGGGTGTTGCTGTGACTCGGTCTGTGGGTGGGCGTGGATCTCGGGGTGTACCTGGTGCCGGTGGGGCATAGGTCTCTGCAGCATCTTCCCGAAGGGGCGGAGCACTAGCCTTCGACAGGAAGAGAGGGCCCCTTCTGGAGGCGCAGAGGCTCCCCAAAGGGTTTTTTTTTTTTTTTTTTTGGTGTGTGTGCCCTCTGAACTAGAGTCCACATTATAATTAGCAGGGTCCCACACTCCCTTCCAACCAGAGTCCACCACTGGCATTGCGGGCTTGTCGGGGCTGAGGATTTAACCTTCTCTGGNCTGGAGCTCTGAAGTGCTGATGACTAAGTCCTGAGCCTGATCTTCAGCTTTCCTGAATCTCTGGCTAAAAGAGATGTGTCTCCTCTGACTAGCATGATTCACCTTAAACTGGCGATTAATAACTCTCAGGCTTTCTCTTTCTCCAATCGATGATGACACTCAGTGACAGCCATTCAACTCCATTATCCTCATAATCACCACTTTCCGAAGCTCTCCTGTGTCTGAGGTATTGTACCTGTTAGTACCTTCCTTCCCTTCCGCGGTGTCTGTCCCTGTGTACCAGTGGGAAAAGCGCTAACAGTGCCACCATGATGACCTGCCAAGGGCTTACAGTATCCCACTCGACACAGGCGCTGGGGCCTCGTTGCTGGCTGTTCCCATTTGGTGGATGGAGACCATGCACCCCAGCGCTGAGTTCTCCTCTCTAAATTGCTATTTATAGACCATCTGTGATGGCCTGGGCATTGTGGGAGTGTCAGGAAGATGTCGCAGGTAATCCTTCAGCCTTTGTTCTAATGAAGAGCGCAGGATGCACGTGCATTCCCACTGCACTGGCTTGAAAATACTTGTGTGTACACAGAGGTGAGGACAGACACCTGCCAATTCTAGGGGGGCCATCCTGACGGGAGCAGGCAGTCATGGTGGGACCGAGGAACCATCCCTCAAAAGAGACAAGCACCTCAGGCCAGGAGTGGACTTGTTTTTCAAAGACAGAAGTGGCTACAGACTTAGGTAAATGAAGAGAGAAAAAGACAAGATTTGAAGAATCTGGTAAATAAATAGTTAGCTTTTGTGTTTCCGTGGACTTTATTTTTTCTTTTCAAGATTTAAAAAAATGTATAATCAAGGCTTTAATTCTCCATCGAGTTAATACACAAAGCCACACTATTCTCTTGGGAAGGACCTTGGAATAATTTCTTGAGACATGACATGTGACATGCCACCAACCCCTCTTGTGGTTCTGCCCCAACCTATCCCACCCACCATTTCCTCCCTCCCCTCCTTCTTCCACCCATCCTTCCTTCCTTTCGTACGTGTCTGTGTATTGAGCGCCCAGCCCGTGCCACACACTGGTCTAGTCCTGGGTCTGTTGTGTCTTTCCCAGGGTCTTGGCAATCTAGTCCCAGGATCACCCAACCAGAAGGGTCTGTTGTGTCTTTCCCAGGGTCTTGGCAATCTAGTCCCAGGATCACCCAACCAGAAGGGTCTGTTGTGTCTTTCCCAGGGTCTCATCAGCATGGGAATGACGTCCAGCAGATTCCCTCTTGGTTGCATCTCGGTCCCTCTACATGGATTTCCTCTGATGGAAGGAGTCTTAATTATTATTTATAAAGTGTGTTGAACGTGCAAAGCATAAATGCACTAATGAACTTAGATTGGACCCCATTTTACTGAGTTTCAACAATTTCTAGCATGATCACCAGGCAGGGCGTCCTAGGTATGAAATATTACCAACTGCCTATATTTTCTCGTATAAAAAAATCTCATTAAGGAAAACTCATCCTTCAGAGTTATCCTTTCCGCAGGAAATCCCATGCAAGCATGCAGGCATGGTCGCTCCCTCCCCGCTTAATGCAAGGGCCAATGCATACAGCAATTAATCTTTTGTTTACTTGAAACTTTCCCATTCAGAAGGTTTCATTTTCACGTCCAAACTCCCTGCCCTTTTGTGCAGGGAATAATGGTACTGTATTTCTAATTACGAGGCCTCGCTGCAACTTCTGAATACCGCTTTTCTTCCCCCTTCCTCTTCTTCTAAGACGTGCACATGAAAAGCAGAATTTGTGTTTTCCCCGGTTTGCAAGTACCATCATGTGGGGCGGTCTCCGTTTGGCCTTCTTCTCTGTGTTTGGACGAGAGCGTAGACACGGCCCGCTCAAGATTCCCACTGGCGAGGAGCTGCCTTTTTTTTTTTTTTTTTTTTTTTTTTTTTTAACCA
>LNAC01000054.1:2901480-3006497 GCA_002007465.1 Ailurus styani
TTTTTTTTTTTTTTTTGTAACCAATGCTTTCAAGCCAGGTTTTTTTTTTAAATAATAAAAATAAGTTATAAAAACCGTCTCCTGGGAGCAGCTGTCAGGCCACACAGTTGGTAATTTCAAGGGGCCGGGGGAGCTGCCGTCCTCATTCTATTTCACTTTCCCATGATTCCAGCTGATTTCTTTTAAGTCCCACTGCTTTCGTTAAGTCTGGTCGTTCCGGGAAACAGGCGGTCTTGCGCGAGCGTTCTCGGGAAGGTGAATGAAGCAGGTACGGGCTTGCGCGCCGCCAGTGTTTGGCCGAGGGGAGGAAGGGACGGTAACGTCCTCATCTCCCGCGGTCAGGGCTCGGCGCTGGGGGGGACTGGGGCAATGGGACAGTGAATGAGTGAAAGGCGGATGGGTGAATAGTAAGTGTGCGGTCGAGGGTCCTATTTACTCCGCAGTTAGAGCTGCAAAGTGTGCACGGGCGTGTTCTTCCTCCCTCCACTTCCCCCACCGGGTTAGAATTCCCATCCTCTTTAGGTTTTCCATCACCCCGCCTTCCTCCCTGCCTCCCTCTTTTCCTTCTCCATCTTCTTTTAGGGATCGGGATCTCAGTATCTGTGGGCCAGCAGCTCACGTATATCGAACCCCTAGCTTTAGAGCTCTATCAAGCGCTCTTTTCTCTCCTTGACTAAGTCTCCCCCTCCCAGAATATCCCCACGCAGAGCTGACTTGTCCCTGAGGTCCGGTGGGGCGGTGCCTGAGGCCCGAGATACTTTTAGGGGCTTATGAAATATTTTAACTTGAATTAGAACTGAATCAGGAATGTTTAAATGGAAGAAAATGTCTTAATAAACAATATTAACATAGTCCTCTTTTTATCGACATGGAAGAAAATATCATTTTACATATTATTTTATGGAAGAAAGGACCCGTGGAGGCAAACACGGCTAGAGCCCATGGAGGGCGTAACGAGGCCCTGTCCAAAGGCTTCGTGTCTTCTGACAGCCCGTGGTTCTCGGTGTTGGCTGCGTATTACGGTCACGACGCAGGCTGCACACCGTTCTTAGGGATTCTGAAGTAATAGGTCTGGCAGGGGCCTCAGGCATGGGTTATTTGAAAGCCACTCTGTCTATTTGGATATGTGGTCAGGGCTGAAAACCACGGGTTTAGGTGTTAGATGCTTTCCAACTTTATACAGCAGGCCCCTGGGGGTGGGGGGGTCTCCTAACGTCGGATTCGGACTCAGAGGTCTGGGGGTGGGGCCAGCACCCTGCATTTTCGAAAGCTCCGGGGTGACGGTGCTGCTGCTGGCTCGTGCCCCCCCCATTTATGCCCCCCCCATGCCTGGAGCAGGGGTCTAGCCTGCGTTTTGCGTTGAGGGGACCTGCCGTTCTCTGCCTGGAGATCCGGCCCCGTAGTGATGACCGGAGCTGCTCTTTCTCGAGCACCCCTGTGGCTCGCTGCTAGCTGTGTCCTCCATACTATTTCTAATGCCATAACCACCTCCCGAGGGGCTGGTATTATCCCCCTTTTGCAGATGAGTAAGTAGAGGTTTGGAGCAGCGCTGAGCGGAGCCCAGGGCGCCACAGGATGAACCGGGGCTGCTGGATCCGAGTCAGGTGTGAGCGGGCCGCTGCCTGCCCTGGTTCCGGTGGCCCTGCTCTCCGGCCGGAGGCCCCGGGTGAGCGTCGGTGAAGCTCGTGTCCGTGTGGCGTCCTGTGATGTCGCTCGAGGTCTCGCTCGGCGGCACTTCGTCGCTTCCGGGTGGGTCTGTTCTCTCGCGAGGCTGCGTCCGGCCAGCAGGGCTCGGGGCGCCCGCGCCACCGCACACGCAGGGGACGCGGTTCTTAGGAGACGCAGCCGGCGACACCGGCAGGGAGCGGCGGCGTCTCGTCAGGGGCTGCCCCTTCTTCAGAGGGACAGCACGCGCTGTGAGATCGAGGGCTGGGCTCCAAGGCTGACGAACGCCAACCTAGTGACCGCGACCCGCGCGTCCCGGGCCCACTCGTCTCGCGTTCTGCTTCTTGCCGTTTGCTGAGCGGTTCTGCTCTGTTCGGGTTTGGAGAACTCTCCCCACACTTCGCTTCGCTTCTGACCACCAGCCTCGAGCCACCTGTGTGGCTCCTTCTTTGCCCACGGCCTCCGCATCCTCCCGATGCTTCTGGCTCTCCGTGGCTGTGGAGATGGTCTCGGCCTTCCGGGGCCCGGCTCGGGTCGGCCTTCTTCCAGGAAGCCCTCCCGGCTGCTGACGTGGTGCTTTTCTGTCACGGCACGGACGGTGATCGGCCACACGTCCTCCATCGATTTCAGGTTTCCCACCCACCCCAGCTCGCTCTGAATCCCCTCCTTGCCCCACAGCCCCGACCAGGTGTTGGCAACACCAGGCCCTCGGTGCGTCTTTGGAATTTGGCCGGATTTGCGGGTGTCTCTTCCGTGTCACCGATGGGCCATGGAGCTGGCGAACGGCCGCCGTGGGGACAGGGACTGTTGCCACTGTGTCCCTGAGCTGAGTTCCGGAGAGCCCGGCAGCCCCGACGTGGTGAGGATGACCAGGGAGATCTTGAGCAGGGGCAGAGCCAGATCACACGCGTAGCTGTGCGCGTGCGTGCGTGCGTGTCCGTGTATGTGTGTCCGTGTTTGCGTGTGTGTCCGTGTCCATGTGTGCATGTGTGTGTCTGTGTGTGCATGTCTGTTCCGTGTGTGTGTGAGTGTGTCCATGTCCGTGTGTGTGTGTGTGTGTGTGTGTGAACCGTACCCCAGAGGCCACGTTACCTGCACGCAGGGGTGAGGACGGCGGGGGGACGTTTGTCTCACTGAGGCAGGTGTCCCGCCCCAGATCCCCCTTATCCATCCCCATTGTGTCTCCTCCTTCCCCCCGAGGGATTCGAAGTGAATAAAAGGAGCAGTAGGAGGAATTTCTCTTACTGGCAACGTTGTGGGAAACAAATCGCCGGAATTGGTCTCCCGCGTGACCTCCCGCGCCCCGGCCTCCGCCGCAGCTACCCCGTCACCCCCACCTGGCGTTGCCAGACGCTGGAGCTTCTGAGCAGCTCTTATCCCCAAAGGGTGCAACTACCTCTCTGACAATTCATGACCCTCCAGAGTGGGTGGTTGTTGTTGTTTTTGACTTGTAGAAATAAATCAATTATTTCAGGCGGTGGCTTTGATCACTACGAGCGGCTGTTTGGTGGGCAACCTCGTCGTTCTCCAGCACGCGGGGCGGTCCTTCCTTCAGAGGCCTGCTGTCCCCAGGGCATCAGGTGCACTCCGCAGCCTTGGCCTTGGTGGCCAGCCCCCCCCCCACGCCCATAGAATTCCTGCTGGCCCCCCCACCGCGGCTGTGGTCCAGGCTGAGCAGACACGGAACGCAGCCGCGGTGTCCGTGATCTTCACCCCCTTCAAAGGCGGAGCTGCTCCCTGCCTTTAGTGGGGCGGGGGGGGGGTGTCTATACAGCGTTTTCTGAAGCAACACTTGCACTGGTTGGGTGATAATTTGGGGGTCACTTGGGATCTGTATGAATTAGCATGTATATCATATTAATGAGATGTTAATTGCTCTCGCAACCTTCTTAACACAAATTAATCTAGCGCCGTGTGCAACATCGTGGACCCGGCGCAATCCCTTCCAGCCTTTCTCTTGTTGTCAGAGCAATTAGTGGTGCGCCGGTCACGAAGAAGGGGCTGCACGTCTGCTCACCGCTACACACCAGGTGTCTTTTGGGGGGGAAGTGATTGTTCCAACGTTGTTAGGGTCACTTGAAAGTCACAGTGTCACCCAAACACAGGGATGTCTGGACAGGGGCTGCCGTGACATCTGCGTGTGGAACTTGTCTGGATGGGAGCAGCCTGCAGGGCTGTGGACTCTAACGCGGCCCGGGACCCCCGCCGTGTCCTCTCTGCTCTCTGGGTGAGCAGTGTGAGGGCGGAGGGCCAGACTGCGGCCGGAAGCAAAAGGAAGCCTACGCTCCTCATATGTACTTAGTGAAATGTCCTCCAGTCCTCAAACCACAGGGACAATTGAATAGAGGCTCCGCAATCAAAAACTGGGAGCATATAGAAAGCCCCACGTTGCCGCATGTGTTTGCACCCCACCATTCACCCTCACGGAGCTGTCCAGAGGGGTCTCAAAGACCAAGGGGACTGGGCACTGCCGCTGCGGGGAGCCGCTGTTTGGGAACTAACGAATCCTAAAACAAGCCACAGCCAGTCTTTATTTCAAATTTTTGAGATTTGGCACATCGTGGATTTTTTACGTTCATTTTTATTTTTATTTATTTTTTTGAGAGAGCACGCATGCAGAAGCACGGGGAGGGGCAGAGGGACAGGTAGTGAGAGAGAACCCCAAGCAGACTCCGCATTGAGCACAGAGCCCGAGACGGGGCTCGATCCTATGACCCAAGATCATGACTGGAGCCAAAACCAAGATTCGGACGCCCAACTGACTGAGCCACCCGTGCCCACATTAATTTTTATTTTAAGAAATATTACATGAAAAATCATTTTATCTTGATTTCTGAGACTTTTGATTCCCTCCTCAAAAGGTGTCTCGCTAAGCCCCACCCTCACCCTCCCCGGAGCGGTTGAATGGGTGACTGTATTGATTTTGCAAGGACGATGGCCTGGGTTTAGACAGAGTATTGCTACAGGAGTTGGGAATCCTGGGACTTTCCTGGGCTTCCCAACTGCTTAAACATTTGGGGAGAATCCCAGCATCTTCATTATCTTTGAAGTTGAGAGACACATCACTCAGCTAGGCAGCTGGTGATAGGGTTTTCATAGAGACAGCTCTTTTCAATCTTCTCAGACACAGGCGGCACAGGACAAATAATACAAATAATTCTCCAGATAAACTTGAGTCATCTGAACATGTGCAGCATTGAAGATGGACTTTGGATGTACAGAGTGGGTTTTCGTTTGGCTCTTCCACTTTTTAGCTGAGTCATCTTAGATTGGTTACTCAAGATCATTGAGCCTCCTTTTCTTATCAGAAAAGAAAATGACGCCTATTTATGGAATTGTTTTATAGATGAAATAAAACAATCTGGGCAAAGGATTTGACCCATGAGAGACCCATTCCTAGTTTCCCTCTTCGTCTGAAGGGAGGACCTGTGTTCACAAATGAATTCTCAGTTCAGTGCCACAGCCAAGGGTATGTGGTCTTTTATTTATTCTATCACACAGTTAGGAGACCCTAGTTGCTGAAAGTCACTGTGTTTCCCCAAAGTCCCAAGATTCCAACACAGTCTCCTGCTATGTGGCAGGACCTCTGGCATAGGCAAAGCCCTCCATTATTTCTGGAAGAACTTGGGCTCCTCACAGATGCATGCCAGTCCCTTCCCTTCTTCCTGGGGCACCTCCCTTTATCCTCCTTTCTCCCCTAGAGAGACCTCTGTGTGCCACAGAGCCTTCCACTGCTGCGGTGGGGAGGGGACACACGTGAGGGTGCCACCATCACCATGTGAGGTGGGCCTCATTGTGTCCAAAACTCTCTGGGTTCTTCGCAGATGTAAGAGGGAGCTGCTTTCTTGGTTCGAGACCGTGGGTGTTATTGCTCACCCTACAGTCTAATCCTGTGTTATATGACTCCCCTTAAGGGAGACACTACTGGCTGGTGGTCCCAACCTCCATTACCAATCCCCCTTACATTTGCTACCTTCTAGCAAGGAGTAGCCACCCAGTACAATGATGGCCCAAGAGACAAAAGGAAGCCAGGTTTGCTTAGAGTTCCTGAAAACTTCTGCTACCCCATTGACTTCTCTCTTCTTTGGGATGGAACAAATGAAGATGTGGTAGGTGGTGCCCCTATAGTTCTTGCCAATTGGAGGCCACTCAAGTCTTAGAATGGCACCATCGAACCAGAAAAATGAGTCCCTACTTCGTTTAAGTCGCTGTGGTTAGGTTTTCTGTCTCTTTCCACCAAAACCCTTCCTTTCTGGTGCACCACCAGCTCCAGTCATCCAAGGTCCATCCAGAACCTCCAGACAATAATCACGAGACAAAGCCACTCTAGTGCTCTGGACGGTCATCCCTGTGATGTGATGAAGCCTGTGTCCCCGGCCTTCTCTACCCTTCAGAGGAGTCATCCTGCAGGCCCCCAAGTTCCTGAGGCCTGAAGAGCCCTTTGGGGTCCACCCCATCTTTCAGTAGCACCTGCCCATACTTGTCAATCAAAACTGTAGCCTTTGCTCGGGCTCCAGATGGGCTTCTTGCTTCTAGAAAGGCATCGTGAAGCTCTCGACTGGGAAAAGATAGGGCTTCTGCAAAGTCAATACCCGGGAAGGGAGACTTCTTGAAACCATTGCTAAGTGCCAAAATATGGCCTGGTGTAGAGACATTCCTCAAAACCTCCCCTTTGGATTTAAAGTTTGTTGATGAAAGTATATACAATACTTATTTCAAATGGGAGGGCAAGGGTGTTACAGAGACAGACAGAAGAAGTCATGAACTGTGATGTTCAACAAAGATGCCTTCCAAATAAAGCGAGTGTGTTGGAGTGAGGGGCATCACACTGTGCTTTTCAACCAGGCCGAAGTGCCATGATGCAGATGGAGAGGCCGGGGTCTGCAGGTTGCTCATTCAGTGCTCCTCCCTCCTGGATTCTAGCACCGTAGCGTCCTGGGCCCCCCTCTGGCCTCCTTTGTCCCTCCTTCCAGCTGGGTCTTACCCATCAACACCTATTGACATCAGAGCTGATTCCTGATGTCAACAGCAGATGAACACATAGCTGATGTAAATACAATTTTCCAAAGATTCTGTGAGTCTTAACTCAAAGGAGTGAATAGACTTTTAGGTACCAGAATAGACTTGGTTGGGCTGGGAGGCTGATGAGCATTGGTGAGTCGTGGAAGCATGACATTTTTTATCAGGCAGTAAGATGCATAACCCTCTTCCAAAATTCTTATTATATATAAGGGTGGCATATGTTTATCTAGAATAGCTTCTGATGAATCTGCTTTTTAAAAAGCTTTAGACAAAAACAGTCTTCTGTAGGTTGTGGCAACTGTGGGGATGCTAATTTTACAATGAGCCATAAATTGATTGACAGGAGGCAAAACAATAACGGGGTAGAAGACAATTGGCTCAGAGACAGAAGCAGGCAACTCACAGGAGGTGACTTGGTTGGCAGCGGTGGCCGAGGACACTTGAATCATGACTCCATATGCCAAGCGTAGGGAGGAATTCTGACCAGAGGTCCCGTGGCTCAGTCAAGCGCTCTAGTTGGGGCTTGGAAGAACAGGAGGCCCTGGCAGTTGACCTGGCTGCACTCTCCAGGGGAGAGTCTCGTTGCCTCGTTGAAGGGATGGGGAAAGAGGTACTAGGTACTCTAGCTCAGCCACAGAGAACCACGATGCCCTGACTTCCAGAGAGCCCCAAAGAGAAACCTTCTGGTCTAGGAGATGGGCTTCTAGAAGAAGAGCCCAATTTGGACTTTCCAATTTCATCTTTATTCCTATAGTTTGCCTGCCTCTGAGTAATTTGTTAGCAAAACTCGACACCAAGACTCAAGCGGTCATGGCATTGAGAGTGGGGTCCTTTCGCTCTGTTGTTTCCAGATGTGACCTGATGTTTGCTCATGGTGCTCACCCTGGAGTGTCTCCTCATCGAATGGAAGCCCTCGTGGGTGGACCAAAGTGAAACAGAGCACTGCGGTCTGGGAGGGGAGAAGCTCTTATTCCCTGGCTGGTGGTGTCGGAGGGACTGGGCCCTGGATTGGGGAATTTCCTGTGCCAGGAGGCTTTCTTCTCCCTGCAGATTCAGTGCTCTTGTGACAAACTGGTGAGAGACAAGATATGTCACTTTTTGGACCAGACATCTGCCTCTGGGGCTGCTACCCCTAACCACAACAATAACAACAGAAGGATGATATGGGCACATTTTCTTAGGGTTTTTCATGAATGGTTTTGGTTGGGCATGTGACGGCACATTCCAAGTGTGATTTTGAATAAACTTGAGTTTTCACTTGATCTACTTTTTTAAATGGGCCCCCTTTGTAGAGTTCTTTGCAAACTCAGCTTGACCATCCCCTGCCCCGTGGCCCTCATGTACAAACTTCCATGAAGCGCTAATGTGCCCGACACCATCACTGGATGCCAACATGTCACTTAGCTGTCCTGGTTACATGGTGGCCCTCCTCTGATAAGGCTGGGGCCTCTTTTTGCCACCCACACCTCTCGTGGCCCCTGGCACATAGCCAACACTCATAGGCATTTTGCTGAAAGTACCTTCAATGCTAAGATTCCTTTGAAGTCAATCTTTGATATACAGTGTGAAGTCCATGCTTCGAGCAATTACTCAGCGGCTTCAAACCAAGGAATTTACCTTGACTCCAACCGCCTCCATGTTTTAGGATAAAATTTATTTATTTTTTTACTTGAAGGATATAAATAACAACCCTCTGCCTCCTAAATCTTGCCCAAATAAATAGGTCATGGGTCTTTCCAGGTACAGCGAAGTCTTTGGGCAATCGCGTGCGAAGCATTCACAGAAATAAGATGTGCGTTCCATTATAATTCAGGAGTTCACTTTGGCTGCCCTTCCCTGGTGTGTGTGTGTGTGCGTGTGTGTGTGCGCACGCCCACACGTGTGTGGGGACTGGCAGTGTCCATGCACAGGACGTTACGTGTGTTACGCCGCTCTCGTTGCAGACGTCCTCGCAAGAAGTAAGATTATGTACAAAGGCTTAAAAAAAATCCCTGGAAGCCTCGTATGCAAAGAGAAAGGAGAAGCCCATATTTTTGTTTAGCAATGTGTTCCAGTAATTAAACTATTTTTTTTAAATGACAGAAAGTTGAGTTCAAGTGTGAATTTAACAATGTTAAATCAATTAATGTTTAGCCGCTACCCTCTCTGCTGGGCGAAAGGGTGAAATTAGGAATGGTGTCTGCTCCCGAGGAGCTCAAACTCTGTTATGGGAGGAAGATCTAGCTAGATATGGATACACAGAGACAGGTGGGCAGACAGGTAGAGAAAGTGCCCATTTAGTTTTATTTTTTAAAAAAAGGTTTATTTATTTATTTATTTATTTATTTATTTGCAAGAGACAGAGCATGTGTGTGTGCACCCATGAGTGGGGTAGGGGGCAGAGGGAGAGGGAGAAGCAGACTCCCCGCTGAGCAGGGAGCCCAACATGGGGCTGGATCCCAGGACTCTGGGATCATGACCAGAGAGAAGGCCAATGCTCAACTGACCGAGCCACCCAGGTGCCCCCAAAGTGCACATTTATTGAGTGTTTATCATGGGCCAAGCTCTGATGCCTTAATTATATCATCACAAGGAATCAATAAAACTTGTCAAGGCATACACAGCTAGTAAGCCGGGCAGCCACAGTCCAAAGCTGGATTTCATCACTGCAACGCTCTTCCCAGGCGCCATGTTGGCCCTGTGTTGTTTGCACTTCCAACATCAGCTTGCTCAGCTCTGTACGTGGTCTAGGATGTGGTTGACACAACTGACCGAGCTGTTGCTGGAGAGGCGGCGAGTATCACAGAAGTTTGGGGGATATTGGATTCTCTGTCCTTCTGGGGTGGGAGGCTGACTCTTGCATGCACGGGGAGGAATGGGCAAGGGGGGCGCACGCAGTCCACGTCTCTCTGGTGGCCCATGGGGGGCTCTCTGAACTTTCCAGGCCCTTTATGAAGTGTGACCACACGTTGGCAGAGTTCGGCACTTTAGAGGACCTTTTAAAAAAGTTGACGCACAGGTCAGAATGAAGTGTAATCTGACACTGAAAGTTAGAACCTGGTCAAGGTTAAGGAGTGGATCAAACTTTGGAAACAAATGGATCAACCCCATGCAGTTATGAGAGGTTAAGGACTGATTAGTTTTCAATTCAAGTAAGATTTTGGAGCTGGGATCTAGGTTTTTTGGCAACAGATGTATCAGGGAGGAAAGCAAAAACTGGAATCAGAAAGGAATGAAGTCCAGCTGACTGCTTGCTTCAGATAAGTGAGAACACTCAAATGTATATGGAAGGAAGACTTTTCGAAATCCTTTCCTCATGTAGTCATGTGTTGTTTGCATTCACGGGCCAGGTAATTCATGCCATATTTTAGAGGATCTTGACATGAGCCCACCTTGAGAACATCAGTGCTTTGTTCCGCTGCTGGGGTTATTGACAATATTGGATTTCCTCTTTCCAGAAGATAAACTATTGCTGTGGACAGGAATCTCAAGTGAGAAATGTTCTTGCCACGGAGGTGATATCATAGATGCTTGAAGATGAGGTGGCCCTCGGTGGAGGCCCGCGGGACGTGGGGCACAGCCTGAGCCGTGGCCGATGCGGGTCACTGAAAGCCAAAGCTCACTGTCCACTCAACCGGGGGCCTTTCTGCCCTGGGCGCTGTAACAGGAACAAAAGGGCGGGGGCCCCATGGAGGAGACCGGAACCTGTGTTTCAGACCTCACCAGAGGGTTCCCTGATGCCTTCTGTGTCCTGGGGGTTGGAAGCAGCCTCCTGACTCAAGGGCGTATTCTACTCAGTCTCTCGCCTTTCAGAGACTTGCTAGCGTGCAAGGACTCAGTACTATGGAATTGGGGATCTGAGGATTCTCATGATGATTTCCTCCCCGGTTACATTCACAGCTCCCGCAGGCACAGCACGGCATCGGGCGCAAAGAAAGTGCTCAGTGGCTAAGCAACTGCAAAGGTGTGGATCTTCACTTTCAAATACAAAAAGCGGCTCCATGCAGGTGCCTGAGTGGCTCAGGTCCTGCTCAGCGGGGAGCCTGCTTCTCCCTGCCCCTCCTTCCCTCTTCCCCCCCAGCCCTGTTCAGGCTCTCTCTCATAATAAATAAAATCTTAAAAAAAAAACCAGAAAGCGGCCCCATCAATACCAGCTCCTTCCTGGGGACTAATACCGAACGCGGCAAAATTCAGTTATTCGTTAAACACGGGACCTTTTTCATTTCAGATTGAATGTCATGACCCTCGCTGGCGATAATCCAGGGGTCTACCAGTCAGAGTCTGAAACTGTTTGAATGAGTTACGGAACTACAATAACGGCAGAAACATTGCCTTTGAGGAGTCTTTAGGGAGCTGTGATGCTGAATATTTAACAGTGACTTATTTCCTGTAACAATTATTTGTGAGCGAGGGGCTCCGATGTGTTAAAACAATGGATTCTCTGATGCGTTTGATACTTCCTCCCAAATATTGTTTATAAATTTAAATTGCCGTGTGAAGGAAGACAAGGTAGCTGGGCAAAGTTAGACTTCCGCCTAGGATGAATGATTTCAAGATTTATTCATTTGTTTATTTCAGAGAGAGAGAGAGAGAGTGCATGAGCGGGGGGGGGGGGGAGGGAGAGAGAGATCTCAGGCTGCCTCCCCGCTGAGCAGGGAGCCCCACGCTCCAGCTCGGGTTCCTCATGAACCCACATTACCCTCCGGCAGCAGGAGCACCCTCAGGAGGAGTCTGCCCTAAGGTGGAGGTGCGAGGTGGAGAGAAGCCCCTCCCTCCTTCTGGTTCTCCTGCCATGATGGGTCTGGGGGACTCAGGTCTAATTTTTTGTTCTTTTTTGATGAAAGATCAAGAGTAAAACTTCGGCCCGCGAACAGAAGGAGATGCTGCAAAATAACCGTGTTGATGTTGTAGGTTTTTAAATTCATGGTGTCCCTGGGGTGCCTGGGTGGCTCAGTCCCAGGGTCCTGGGATCGAGCCCCGCATCGCACTCCCCGCTCAGCGGGAAGCCTGCTTCTCCCTCTCCCACTCCCCCTGCTTGTGTTCCTTCTCTCTCTGGGAAATAAATAAAGAAGATCTTAAAAAATAATTCATTGTGTCCCTGGCCTCAGACTTTTTAGGGTGCTTTTGTTTTAGGGGGTGCTGACCTTGAAAGAAGCCCATCTCAAACTGCTTGTCCTTGGAGTGAGAGGCAAGGGCAGAGCTGTGGGATGGGTGGCTCTGAGATTCTGAGGGAGGCTTTGAACTTGTCCCTGCACATGTTACCTATCGGTTTCTCACCTCTTTTTCAAAAGCGCCTAATTGGAATACAAATTATTTTTGTGATGCAGAAACACTTAGATATGGGAGGCGAAGCTTCACTTTTATGGGCTTGTTTTTCAGGGCGATCAGTGCTGATGCGGCCAGATGACTGTCACCTTTAAATCATCTGCTTAATTCTGTAACCAGCTTGCACACCTCTTGCTAAACGTTTTCCTGTTTCTAGAAGCATGCTGGTGTTTTGAAAGAATTTCACAAGAGTGCTGGCCCATTTCTCCTAGAGTGCTTCCCATATTTTATTGCCTGCTTTTGCTGATAAGAAAGGCCTCTGCGATTTGGGTTGAAACTACATCAGGGAACAGCCTAAGAACTAAGTCTGGGGAGAGCGTCTGTAAAAAGAAAGTATGTCTTGGCCTTTTTAAACCTCGGCGCACTTTCCTCTTCACCAAGGGTTTAATTCGCAGAGCACACCGCGTGGAGGGGTGACCATGCTCACTCGCTTGCCTGGCCGGCACTGGTTAACACCCAGATGGCCAGATGAAAGTAGGAATAATTTCTCTGTTTGCTCTGAAAAATACCCTGGCTTGGGCACGATGTCCCACGGGCGTGGGACTCACGGTGCCCCCTCTGGTGCCCCGCCACCTTGGGACAGAGCCTCTCCGCAGATCTGCACATTGCATTTACCCTGCGCTTCCAAAGTTGTCTCTTTCCAGCTGACCTTGTGGGGGAAACCAATCCCGTTGATTTGGAAGTCATCCAGGGTACAGCGACCAAATTTTTGGACCCCTGGCTCCTTTAGAGAAAACCCGAATGTCCAAATGTACCTGATACTTCCCAATCAGCTTCCAGCTACAGACTTAGAGCAGGGAAGTGTATTACCCTAACGTCTCATGCCCTCCAGAGTCTATGCAGGAAGAATAAACATGACCTTCAGAGCATCATTCAGAGGGGGCTGAAAACGCCTGGACATCGGGGTGCGTTCGGGCAGCGGATCCTCCAGCCGGGAGAAATGTCTGGGTCCCCGTGACGTTAGGATGGAGCGTGTCATGCTTTCCCGCTGTCTGTTGCCATTTGATATCGTAATTTCCCCAGATCCTTGAGGAATGTTTCATCACGGAGGCCTGCTCTCGCAGTGCCCGAGGGAATGTTCCGTCTCTGTGTCCGCCCCCCCTCCCCGTGCTTTTATGACCCCAAGCTTAATGACCTGTTCTTGGCCGTGTCAACCGTCAGTGGCTGGAGTCCACGAGTGAAGGCTGGTTGGCTTTCCCTGCGCCGCACTGTGACCATGACCGTTCTTAATCACCACGAGAAATCTGAGGGAAAGGTGGACCTTCCAAGAGGCTGTCAGTGCGGCCGCAGGAAGGAAGCCTGGCAGAATATGGAGGGAAACCATGGTCCAGTCTACGCTCATGGGACAGAATGTGGCGCGTCCTGGAAGGTCCTGCAGAAATAAAGCCAAGAGGAAAACAGAAGATGGCACATCGATTTCTCCCTTCGCTGTTACTGTTTATACGACCCAACTGGCATTTGATCCATTCATTTTTGGGTTAATAAATCATTACTGGAATGCCTGCTTTCGACCAGACAGTGCCTAGGCATTATTCCAGAGACTTCCAGATAATAATGAATGATTCTGGACTCTGAGATTAGTAGGATGACCAGCTATGAACCGCTCTTAGGGAGCCGTGCCCGGAAGGGGAGAAAGACCTGGGGTACTATGAAGGTGCCCAGGGGCACCCATCTCAGCCCGAGGAGGACAGTGAAGCAGGGAGCTGGCTAGACAATGTGTGACATTGGCAAAGGCCTGTCTTCCAGAAGGACGTGTCTAGGGAATCAGAAAGTGTTCCGAATGGCCAAAGGAAGGGTTCTTCCTTGGACAGTTCATTCACTCACTGACTCATTCATTCATTCCCTCACCCATTCATTCATTCATTCACTTATTATTATGTGAACGATAAGTTATTTATTGGGAGGCTGCTCTGTGCTAAACACGAAGTCCAGCACTACGAAGATGAATCTAGAAAGGCAGATGGGATGATGAAGAGGCTTGCGTGCCGGTGGAGGGGGCGCAGGCATTATGCAGAGAGCCACGGAGAGCCTCGGGAGGCCTTAGCCACGGCAAGACTGGACACGCGTGTTGGCTGTGGCGTGAGAGCCGCGTCGGAGGGGACGCAGGCCGGAGGCAGCGGGGATGGACAGGGGAAATAATAAGCCAGGGGCAGCGGGGGGTGTGGGGAAAGGAATTTATCCATCAGGAGGTTTTGAGTAAATCAGATCTATTTATTGGCTGGAAGAGGAAGGGCAAATCTGGTATGAGCGTCTGAGTTCTCTTTGGGGTAACCGGAGGCCCAGCGTGGTATCGTGACCCAGGTCGGGGGCAAGAGAGGAGAGGCTGATGGAGATACTGAGCTCTGTTTTCAGTGGGTCTGACAAGTCCGAGGTCCCTGTCGGCCCTGCAGGGGCGAGGGTGATGGGCACCGGACTCCAGGGTTTACAGGCTGACCGCCGGCAGGGGCGGAGGTGGGGGAGGCGGGCCGCAGGGGCAGCCGGGGCGTGGGGCGCTCAGCGTCCGAGGGGTGACCAAGTCGGGTGTGGTGAGATCGCTCAAGAATGGAAGAGCGGCCGGCAGTGAGGACATCCGCGCACGCTCACTGTGCTGAGCGCCCCACGCAGCACTCGACCGTTTCATCGTCAGTAGGGCCGCGCAGATACTGCTGTGGGTGTCCCCGTTTCACAGAGGGCAGTTACGTATTTCGCCCAAAGCTGCACAGCAGGGGGAGGAGTCGGGGGCCTGAGGGAGAGGGCGGGAGGAGGGCCGGGAGGAAGCGGGGCGCAAGCCGGGGAGAAGTCGGCTCTCCTTCGCCCGGCCCTCTCCCGGGCCCCTGGCCTCGCTGCCGAACGCGGGTGCCCACCGAGCAGGAGCCGGAAGCCGTATGTCACAAGAGCGCTGTCTTAAGAGAGCACAGGATGTGTCCTCAAGGTGCACGCCCTCCTTCAAGCCTCCAGTAACCAACCTCCCATCCTCGCAGGTGGAAATCCCGCTCACCTTAGAGTCCCATTATAAATGGCACCTTCTCTGGGAAGCCCTCCAGATTCTCGCAGTCAGACAGGGTCCCTCTCGCCCCTTCACTCCCCTGCTGCTTCGCACGGGTAGGTAACTTGCAGATTCTTTCCCAGTCATTCGTGTTCCTGTCTTGATGTCCTGGGGAAAGGGAATTATTCCGTATTGATTTGTGTGCCCTGCATGTTGTAGGCGCAGTGATGTTAGGATGATGAGGTGCTCTATAATTGGATTTGAATGAAGGGAGGAAAGGTCCTGCAGCTTCCCGCTCACCCCTGCCCCCACCTTTCCCCTCTCTGGGTGGTGCTGCACCCCGCCATCCTCGCAGGCTCTCCTGATATTTCCTTGTTTCTCTCTGCGCGTTCCCTGGGTCGTTCACAGCTTCCCCGTCTGTGCCTTCTTCAGCCTGACATACCTCAGACTTAGCTCTTCGGTGCGTCCGGGTCAGTCCCCCAGGCTCAGCCCCTGACTGCCGCGTCCTGTCCCTATCTCTCGGGAGGTGGCAGCAAGGCGGGGCGGAAGGCTCGTCCCCTGGACGGCCCTCTCCGGTCCTCCCCGGTTCACCCCCCTGGCACCCCCATCCTCCCCGGTGCAATCAGCTGCACCCTTTCATCTCATCCTAATGGGGGAGCAGGTGGCCCAGCCTTGCTCCACGTCCCCTCTGTGCTTCTTCCGGGTCTTCCCAGACCCAGGCTCACACATGACGCGGCAGCGATATGGGCTTCGGCTCTGATCAAAGCTGAAAACTGCAGCTGAGACCTGAACCGGCTGGTAAATGAGCGAAGACTGACTTCAGCCAGTTGGGCCAGAGTCTGCAAGTACCCGGTGCCAAGAGCCTTTGTCACAGTTGCAAGTCAGAGCCTTCTATGCTGTTCCTTAAAGAGACACACACCACGGGGGAGCACACAGCTGTTCCGCAGATGTGGGAAGACACGGAAGAGGCTCCCTGTGACCGAGGGCAGAGCGGTCACATTCGTCACTGTGGATTTTCTGCCAAGTTACTCCCGCTCTCTTCATCAAGAGTGGAGGACGAGGTGTGAGAAAAGGGAAAGGGAAGGAGAGAGCGTGCATGTGTTTCTCTTACTTCTTTCCAAATGTAAACATCTCAAGCAAGCTCACTGGGGTAATATTTTCAGCAAAAATACGTATTTCTACTGGACACAATGCAAGAATTTTTTGCTCATGGAATTTTCACTCAACAATAGGAAAAACGATGTTTTCACACAGGCATTTTTGGCCCCAGATTTGGATTTGACGAGTGTTTCCCCAAATGCCAGCAGGACCGAAGAGCGCAGCTGCGATGGGAATTTTAGAATCCTCCAAAGAGCCCCAAATGCATTTAAAAAAAAAAAAAAGTCACCAAGTCACACACTTGAGTCATGCTTAAATTTTTGCTAATAACACCTGGGTATGACCATCGGGGAGACGCCGGAGGTCTCGCGTGAGAATCCAACACCCCGCGAGCCGCCAGGCTTTCACTGGGCATCCTGGCCAAACAGCGGGTTTGGCTCCTTCACGTCCCCTTCATGGTAGGGTTTGCTCCCTGAGCCTCAGACGTGGATGTTTGCGTCTCCAGAACAGAAAGAAGACCTGAATGTGAAACTCCAATATCTTTGTAACGCGTTTATTGGTGTCTCACTGCTGCTGCTAAAGCACGTCTCCTCTCTCCCCTGTGACCTCTGGTTGCTGTTAATGCCATGGTCACAGAACAGGCTGTCACCGTCCAAGAAAGGCAGGGCCTTCTACTCCACGTGATGGTGTTTTGAACTCAGCCCAGCGATGCCCATCACCACCAGGCCGGATACAACTGATGGGTTCGTAGACGAGAATTATGTGACCTCCCTCTTAAGACCATGCTGGACCTTTCCCCGGGGCCTTGAGAGTGTCTCAGATATGACTCAGCGCTCTCATGCTTATATTTTTTTAAGCTTTTCTTTCTTCCTCCTTGGGCTTGATACTGGTTTTCGGTCTCAGTTCCTTCTAGCTAATCGTATTATCTTCAAAATGTAAAAACGATCCTGTTCAATTTTAAATTAATTTATATGCCGCAGATTTGTTTTAGGTGACTTTCTTTCATGATGCCATCCTGCAGGGAGGGACCGTGCTGACTTCTGAGAGCCCGTCCTGGGATTAATGGGCAATTCGGTTCACACACCCTAAAAAGCTTCTCAAATATTCACATGAACTAATTGATGGGGGCTGAGGGAAGAGGATCTCGCCATCACTGTGAGCACAGAGCACAGAACCAGTCTCATCTGCTTTGCTGTCTCAGGCACGTGTGTATTAGGTGTGTAGAGGGAAAAGACGTTCCACTTCAAAGCTTTCTTGATTTCTAGAGTCACACCTGTTGAACTTGGACTCCGTCTTACCCTTTGCTGGTCACCTGAATTGGCGCCGTCACTGGGACCTGCATTTAACATAACTGTGTAGATCAGATCGGACTCTCTTTGGATGGTTTGAGTAGGGGCTGGAACATTCGCTTTGGTTGCACTGGGAGGTGGCGGAATCTGTAGCTCGTAGAGAAGTTCCTACTTGGAGGCCCGGGAAGTGCTTTCAGTGCATTGCTGGGTGTGGGGACATGAGGCGGGAGACATGACTTCCTGAGAGCAGGCTGCTGGCTGCCACCGGAGAGACGGAGAGACGGTGATGTCGGGAGGAGACGGGAGTACGAGCCCCGGTGGGTCGGGAAGCTGGTCGTCAGACGTCCTGAAGTGTGGCCAGACGGGCAGCCTGGAGCCTCTACCCGGAATGGACATGGACTTGGGCTGGGGACCGAGAGGGAGCTGATGGGCGTGTCAGAGCCGCGGGAGGGGGTGACCTGCAGGCCAAGGCTCAGGACTGTCCAGTGCCTCCCTGACGCAGCAGGCTGTGGTGCGCAACCTGGAAAGACGGTGGACAGACAGCCTAACAGGACGCCTTCAGAAACTGGGGCCATTCTTGGCAAAGATTTGGATCCAACATAAATTTTAAAAAAATCCACTCCTAGTCAAAGATGCTGTTTTGCCCCCCCACCCCACCCCCCCAAGGGGAAAGGCCCTTATCTGTCTTGATGGCCTGGCCCACTGATGCTACTCATCACAAGGAGGAGAGAGAGTTAGGATGGAAAGCAAAAGACGGGAATGCTCAATAAAGACAAGGAAGTGGGCCAAAGAAGAGGAAATGAGCACACAAACACAATCAGATGAGAGAATAGATGTGGCTTTAGAACAATGCCCGGAGTGAACGTGGGCGTCCATGGTGGGAATTCGTGGTGAGAGAGGATCTCGCTCTTTCCAGGCTCTCCTAGGCCTGGTTTCAGACATCGTTGGTCAAACTGTGGTTTTCATTTTTAAGGAGAACCCAGGCATGCTGTGAAGTAAACTACACTGTGGACATCCTGACGCTTCTATGCTGTTTCATTGAAAGGAGATGTCTGGGCCATTTCTTTTTGAACTGTTGGGGCGATGGTGATTTCCCCTCTTGATTACGCCCCCAAGATCTTCCTCCCTCCCATTTTCCATCCCTGGGGGTTGTGCGGTAAGGTTAGAGTAACTGAGTTTGTTTTCCTGTGACCACGCCAGGGTTAGTCTCGGGGAAGGGCACTTGGTGTTTCGTACCAGATGCCTGGAGGCCAAGTCGGCAGTCATTGGTCATTTTATTTCTCTCCATTTGTGCCAAGTAGATAACATCTGAGCCAAAGGATGGAACAGAGTGTCTGTTAGATAGGGAAGCTGAGTTCAAGTTTCCAACCAGTAGGTTTGGAGCACAGACCCTGGATGTCTGTCTTCCGCAGACATCTGGGATCTTATTTGCCGACTCCAGAAGACAGGCTGCCAATTTCAGAAGATGCTGATTGTCAAGGGATCCAGAGGCAACCGTGCTGTGTACCTCCAGGATGGGAGATGAAAATGCTCTGATCTAGGAGCATGAAAGGCCCTGGATCAAGTTGTGATTTACACTTGCCCGGTTGGCACACGCCCAGGGCTCTGGGTGGAGCGGGCAGGGGGAAGGAGATTTGCATTAATGGGTGAAGCTTTCGCTAAATGGTGTCTGAAAACATAGTGAACCAAGCTAGTGAGAGTCACAGATGAAGAGAGAGGTCATGGTTAAGGTGACTCTGCAGTCATGACCGGGGCCTCCCCAGCAGCCCGGTGGGGGGGGGCACTGGGGTCACCTCTGTCCTCACCAAGCACTACAGCTCCAGGGGTGCTGCCTGGCCACCCAGCAATACACAGCTCGCTGCGGGAGTCCTGGCGCTCAGAGCAGATGACTATAGATGTGCAAGACCATCCCCCTCCCTCTTCTGCGCACCCGTGGCCGGCACATTCTTTTCCATGGGAATGATGGCATGCCGTGGCTGGGGGCACAGAAGTGCCCTGTTACAGGACAGTCCTGTGTCCTTGCCCGTGGGCAGCCAGTGCCCCCTGCCTTTGGAGCCCCAGTTCAGGAATGGGGTCTCTGCCCACTGCAGGGAGAGGCTGGGGGCCCAGATACGGGGTGCACGTGCCCCCGGGTCTTCAGGGCCCAGATGCACAGATGCACGTACTGGGTTTCTGTGCGAAGGGCAGGCAGGGGGCCGCACTTTGAGGAGGGTCCCGGGGTGCCCGTCATTTACCGGCCCCTCCCCCGTGTCCCCTCGTCTCATCTCTGCTTGGCTCCCTGCCACCCAAGTCTGAACCAGCCTCCCGGGTGCTCTGGTTTCCATGTGCTTTCCTGGCCTAAATAAGTGCTCTCGGGTGCACAGGACTTCCGGTTTCACTCTGCCTTCCAGCCCTGCACCCTGCGGGTTAAAGACACCTCCTTTTTCAGCCGGGGCCCCAGGAAACCAGCTACCCGCTTCCCTCAAGCTCGGTCTGCCCCCTTGGCAGTTGGAGAAGGAAGGAAGGGAGGCTTATGGGTAGAGAATGAATTTCCTAAGAAACAAAGGTGATTCTGGTAACTTCTGCCTCTTATGATCTTGGAGTAGTGGGCCCTGATTCTGGTCCTACATCAAGCCCCAAAGTCTTTGGAAGGAAGAGGAGCCACGGTCATGAGATTTTTGGGGAACAAATGTGGGGAGAGAGGGACGAGAGGGGAGCTTGGTCTAGGGAGGAGGTGGCTCAACAAATCGTCATCAGGGCAGACTCCAGGTGCGTTTGGAGTTGGGGGAAGTGGCCAAGGCCATGGCTGATGGACGTGACAGGCTCAGTGCTAGGAGCTGCTTTTGGGTGGGCTCTATGATCCCATCTCGCTGGTGAAGACGGGGTGCTCCGGAGGTAAACTTATCACTCTGTGGCCAAGGGGCCGACGGGAGCTTGTGGCCTTGGTCTGGAAGCCTCTCTTCGAAAGAAAGACTCTACCTCCAATTTCCTTCCATGAGGGAGGGAGGCAGGGAAGGAAAGGGGAGAGGAGAAAGGCCCGCGAGCAGTCAGTGTGACTAAGGGCTTAAGTGGCTTGGCTACTTTCAGAGGCTGCTAATTCCCACTCTGCAGAGCCTGAGAACTTTATACAAGTGCTAATGGTGAGACCCGTGGGCCCTGCTCCCCAACTCAGTCATCTGGTAAACGCTGAGAGGCAGGCACAGCTCAGCGTTGCTTTCTGCACTCTTTTCAAAGCAATTGAACCTGATCCAGTTGGGGTCCCAGAAACAAATAATTTCAGACCAATTCTCAACGGAGCAGGTAACCATAATTTGTGGGCTATGCAAAATATCTCCCATTTTGAAGTGAAGAACAAAATGAATAAAGTCAACTTAGAATTGAATAAAGGCTCCCTGGCATGCCTTTTAAGACAGGGAAACGCGTCCTACAGTGGATCTAAATTTAGAGGTGGAAAATTAGAACGAAGTTACCTATTTATTAACTCACCACTTTGCAGTGAATTGTTGTCCTGTTTTGGGTCGGTCTCTGGATCGTTGACACATATTACCTTCCCCATTGAAACCATAAAATTTATATTTTCTTGAGCATCTTGTCTTTGATTAACTTTCCTATGTGCTCTATTTTAAGAACCGTGTTTCCTTTTCATCCCGTTTCTTTACTAAGTATACATTTCCAAGATTTTATACTTTTCCACTATGGAAACAACTTGGCTTCGCTGTGATTCTCTTGGGGTTTCCAGGTATGGCGTAATTACTGGCCGCCAATTACTCTTTTATTAAGGGATATTCTAAAGCTTATTTTAAAAGAATTTCTCCTCCGGAAACTGACACAACAGAAGGCCTTCCTGATAGGCCAATCCTAAGAGAGAGGCGTGTCTGTGCTGAAGGCTGGAGGCCTGGCCTGCAAACAAATGCGGAATGTGGCCGAGATGCCGGGCTCAGGACGGCCCTCCCCGCTGCCAAGTTGAGAGGCGAGAGCATGCATTAAATGGTGGGGTGTTGCAGAGCTGGGGCTCATCCCTCCATTGGAAGGGAAATTGGTGTGTTTCTCCCTAAGGAGGTGATTCTTAACCTGAAAACCATGAAAATAGATCAAGTATCTGAAGATGGCTAATGGAGAGCATAAGTCATTCAATGTGTTCATTCATTCTATTGAAAAGATTTGTCTTATCCTTATTTAGGTGGTATTTCGATGAAACCAGTCTGGGTGTGCACTATCCTTCCGCCGCATGGAATAGTCTGTTGTTAAGAGAACAGTGGCTCCTAGTGTACGATAGCGCCTGCGTCTACCTTGACCTTGGCCAAGTTAATTAGCGTCTCTAAGACCTCCAGTTTCCTGCCCTCAGGTTCATAGGATCAGTGGGAGATACAGAGCATAACCAAACAATGACGTCGATGCCACATGGAAGATCGATGGGGAACTGCTGGAATAGGTGGGGTCATGGTACTCTAAGAGGGTATTAACAGGTCAGGGAGAGAAAGAAAGCTTCCTGGAGAAATGATGTTGGGTGGTGATCTGAGGGATGGGTGAGAGCTGATGAGGGAGATGGTGAGAAAGGGTGTTCTCAGCAGAGTGAGCAGCATGGGTGAAGACCCTGTGGTCCACAGAGTAAGGCAAGTGGGAGGAACTGCAAGGCCGGTGTGTTTGGAGGTCAGAGAGTGAATCGTAAGAACTAGAACACAGAAGGTCTTAGGGGCCAAGTTCAGAAGTTGTGTTTTATCTGAGGAGCACTAGAAAGCTAGTGAAGGGCTTCAAGTGGTGTGTGTTTGTGCAGGGGCATATGCGTGAGTATATGGGTAGGTTGGTGTGGGGATGGTTATCACGACTGGATGTGCACTTGGCTGGATCCTTGGGACTGCAGGTCAGAGAGCCGAGTGGAAACAAGGCTAGTGGGTATCTACTGCAGCCATCCAGGTGGGCCCAGTGGTAATTTATTCAAGAGTGTGGTATGGAGATTGGAAAGAAGTGGATAGATCTGAATGTACTTTGGAAGTCAACTACAGAGTTTGGCGATGGTTTGGTCATAGGCCACTGGACAGAGCCAAGGGTAAAGAATGACCTGTGGGCTCGACCCCACAATCAGGTAAAGGGTAGCCATTCCCTGAGCCAGCCCGGGGGTGCTGGAAGGGGACAAGGATCAGGAGGGAGGTCATGGACTCAGGTTACATTTCAGGTGTCTGTTTGAGTGGCGTCTGAGGTGTCCTAAGGAGAGAAGAGCCAGGCAGTGAGACGGATGTGGAAGGCAGAGCGCTTTGGGCTGAGTCATGCATTCTGAGGTGTCCATGCTGGGAGAGGTTTGGAGCTGAGGGTGGCTAAGCTTTCCCAGGGAAAGGGTCCAGCAGGAGAGGAGGTGGATCTGGACTTGAGCCTTGAGGAGCTCTAGCGATGAGTGGCTTGGGGAAAGTCAGCGAAGGCGGTGGGGAAGGTGAGGCTGGAGAGGTAGCATTTAGACAGAATAAGAGAGGGTTTCCGGGATGGGAACATGGTGGGCAGTGCTGAAGGCCACTGTGGGGTGAGGTGAGATGAAGGAGGAACATTTTGGGTTGGACTTTGGGAGGCTGAGGTTGTTAGCAATCTTTGATCATACTGGGATTTTGTAGAATACAACTTTCAGGTCATACTAGAAAAGACTGTTACAGAGGCAGAATTAAATGAGAGAATCACAACAAAGCACTGGTACCTTCAAGGCAAGCAGTACAGAGAACTGTTTCTCTTATTTTCTATAAGAAGGGCAGTTTATAATTGGCATATCAGATGTTTTCACCCTTGGCACTACTGACACTCTGAGGAGGCTGATTCCTGGTTGCGGGGGCTGTCACGTGGTAAGATGTCTAGAAGCATCTCTGGCCTCCAGCCTCGAGACACGAGTACATCCTCCCTCCCCAGGAGTGACAATAAAAAGTGGCATTGTCACATTTGGGGGGATTAGGGGAGTGATGGGCAAAATTGCCCCTGGTTAAGAACCACTAGATGAAACAAAATAATTTTTAAGAAATGAATTGATGAGCCCATGTATTTTCTTAATTTCATAAACAAATAGCTGGAAGGGTTTGGCATCCTTGGAATGGCCATGATGTCAAAAATAGAAGCCACGGGAGGGAAAAAATAATTGATTTTGTATCTGAATATCATAGCTGGCCTCCAATAAGCAGCTACTATAGAAACAAAATTAAAAATTTGGATGCGTTGACTCTAAATGTTTGCTAATTCTTTAGGAAGCATAATGTCTGACCATTTATGTCATAAGGAAAAAGAAGCCAGCTCTCCTTGGAAAAGACGCAATCCACCCCTGGGGGGGCAAAACCTGCCAGCTGACCCCCCCGCCCCCACTTTGGGACTCATACTTCACAACAAACTTTTGTTAATATTTACAAAGAGACTTAATGCCTTTTGGTGTAAAAAAAAAAAAATCGAAATGAACATTGCTAACAGGATGGCGCCCTATCTCCCAAAACATATAATCTCCCTTTTGGGGTTGGCAAAGTTTGCAAAATAAATCTCTTCCTGTGCCACACAGCGACTGCAGTATTTATCTTTGACACCCCGTGCTATTGAAATTCTTGACGCCTTAGAGCTGACTTCAGCAAACAAATTTAACAACCTAGTTAAAACCAAATAGTTTTATAGAGATGCTGTAACTTCTTTTTTAAGTTATAGCAGGACAGATTAGGGAAGCAAACAATAAAAGTCCTGTGGTTGCTCCTATACTCTGGACTGTTGCAAAACATTAACGCGCTAACCCCCGCCCAGGAGGCAGCCCAGGACGACTGGGTTTCCAGAATTCAGAGCTCCTTTACTCTGCACCAGAATGAAGGCCATTTTAATTTCCTGCTGTATCACACAGTTTTACAGGAGCATTTGTTAAATAATTTTTTTTTTACCCTAAATGAACTATTACAAAAATTGTACTCATGAGCACTGATGAGAGAGGGCACACTTCCCTGTAGGAGGGGGGAGAATCCTTTCTCCAGGAGAGCTATTCACATTGGAACAGGAACTCTAGACGGCTCAGGTGCGGCAGCCCACAAAATAGGACTCCTGAGCCCTCGGAAGAGGAACCACAGACTTGGTTTGTCTTTCTTTTTCTCTAAATGAGTCAAAGAGGGCTGTCATTCTGTTTCACAAGGTGTGTACTTGAGCGGGGAGCTCATAGCTCCATTTCTGTGTTGATTCAGCCCCATCACGTTACAAATGCTGAGCATTCTGTATGGAGATCATGGGAGAATCTGCTATAAGGTTATAATCCTGAATCACAAAGGAAATACTAAAGGGAGGAAGCGGGGGGAGGAAGGGCGAGTTTTTACAAGCCTCTACTTGGCAGCTACTGTCTACGGTAGGGCAGGGTTCTTCGTGTGTCTTCACAGTGGCCTACAAGGAGTTGTCCTCATTCTCAACAGGACCATGGAAACCCCTTTCTGGGGTTGCCTGGACCATGAGTCTCTTGATGGGTGTCTTAGTCAGGGTTTCCAAGGGAAACAGAGCCAACAGGGTACGTATGTACAGAGAGATATAGAAGGAATCGGTTCATGCAGTTCTGCAGTCCCACGGCGTGCCTTCTGCAAACTGGAGGCCCAGGAAAGCCCATGGTGTGAGTCAGTCTGAGTCTAAAGGCCTGAGAAGCCGGGGAGCAGAGGGTGTGGATTCCAGTCGGGATCTGAAAGTCTGAGAAGCAGGAGAGATAAAGGTGGGCCTGTTATCACCTTGAAGGTGATAAAGCTCAATGTCCCCACTCACCAGCCAGGCAGAGGGGGCCCAGCCTGCCTTCCTGCACCTTTCTGTTCTCCTCAGGTCCCCAAGAGACTGGATGATGCCCACCCACACTGGGGAGGGCAAAGGGCTTTGCCGAGCCGATCAATTCACATGCTAATCTCACTGGGAAACATCCTCAGAGACACACCCAGAAATCACGTATCGCCAAGTATCTGGGGCACCTGTGATCCGGTCAGGTCGACGCGCACAATCAACCATCACAATGGGTCTTTTGGGAAAGCTGTTCTGATTCTGGGAATGCCAGGATTTCTGTCACAGAACAGAGGCAATGATTGCTGAAAGAGCCTTACAGAGCTTCAGATGCAAGTAGGTCATAGGAGGATGAGGGGAGCTGAAGCCCAGAAAGGTGAGGTGACTTGACCCGAGTCACACTCTGAATAGAGGGGGGGAAACCGGGCCTCTATCTTTTGAACACTAAACAGTGTGCTCATCGCCCTAACACCTTAGGCTGACCATTCCGTGTGCTCCCCGCAGAAGACAAAATGGCGAAATGGCATAGTCTGGAGCCTCTGGGCACGATGGGTGGGGGAGCCTGCTTTGCGCCCCACTGAACGACCCGAACCCCTCTCCTTCCCCCACCAGTCTTTGCCTTAGAGATACCAGCCATGCATGTCTTAGGAATTAGGTTATTACCTTTCCCAGACATTTGTGCGTGAAAGGCTTCATTTACACACCAAGCGAATCCCTTTCTTGCATTTTCTTCTGGCATGGATTTGAGTGAAAGCCTCTCAGGCACGTACGCAACACACCGGTGAGGTTCTCTGTGTCCAGACACCGAGCAGGGGGAGGGTGAAGCGGAGATCTGACTGCGGAGCCAGGGAGGGCCCTCTGCATCGCCCTGCCTCAACTTCCTTGCTGCGCTCCACTTCCTCCTTCCCGCCTGCTGACCTCACTTCTCCCGAACCTAACTAACAAGCTAGAAACCCACAGGGAAGCCTGCGGTCGGAGCTCTGGGCCTGCAGGGGGAAGGGAGCCATCCTATCTCTGGCTCTGAAAAATGGCTGCCGCCGAGAGCCTGTGCTGACGGCCCTTCCACAGAGAGGGCTCCCGGTGCCCCGGTCTGGAGCACGTTATCCAGGGACGAGGAGAGCGCCCCTGCGGCCTTGGCCTCGCTTAGCAGCTGGGGCGAAAGCACAGGAAGACGTGGGCAACACACAGGATGACTTCTCAGTGTTTTCGTCACCCATTCACGACAGTTAACCGGTTGAAAGGGAGAGCCTCTTTGCGTCATGAGTATGAGTTTCTTGCAGGAGAGTCCAGCTAGCCGGTGCCCTTCCTTCTGGGCGTTTTCAAGTAAACGTTTGCAAGCGCGCAGAAGTGTGTTGGGCAGGAAGTACAGGCCGTCTGTCCCGGGCACGGAGACGAGGGCAGGCCAGGGTCCTGCGGTCGCGGGGCTTGTACTCTAGAAGGAAAGCCAGGCTGAAGGCAGGATAAGCCGAGTGACAGGGAAGAAGCTGTGGTGAGAATAAGAAGGACTTCCCAGAGTGGCCAAAGGGCGGGAGGCCCACAGTACTGCTCTTTCTGAGGTGACCAGTGCCCGACTGGGACTCTTGGACTGGGACTGACTGGGTGCGGGGTCGGCGCAGAAGCAGGCGGGCTTCGGCTGTGCGGGAGCTCTCTGGAGGGCTGATTCCTTCTTCCTCAGAAGGGGACGGACAGGGTCTGTCAAGTGGGGACTCTGGAAAAACTGAACCCCTGAGGGGGCCGCGTGAGGTAATGAGTTAAGGCGCACCAAGCTCCTGGCCCAGCACCCACCTCAGGGCAAGGCCAGGCAAAGCTCGCTGTCACCAGGCCCCTGAAGATAGGGACGTCTACCCCCGTGTCACAGAGGAGGGAAGCGTGTCCTGCTCGGCCTATATCACGCAGCCCACACGTGGTTGGTACCCAGGCCTGGCCGGTGACTTCCCTCCACCCAGAAATTCCCTCATGGAAGATGCCTCAGCAAATCCTGGGAAGGAGTTTAAAGAATTACCTTCGTTTCCAGGTTATAAAATGCCCCACGTTAGGACAGACTGCAACGTCAGCATCAGGAGATAAGCTTCAGGGGGCTTTCTAGGCTGCGCTCAATGTGGTGGAGACATTTGTTTCTTCTTTTATGTAGTTTTCCCTTCAGGTGGGGAGAGTGCTTTTCCCTGTTAGTGCTAAAGAAACAAAATTAACCTTGGTTTTCCTTCCCCAGATATACCTTAGAACCTGTTTCGATGCCCTTGCTCTGGAAGCGCTGTGAAGTACTTAAGTCCTGGGGCGGGAAAGGACATCACTGGGAAGGGCGGTCATTCTGGAGCGAACCGGGTCCTCTCAAAAGTGGGTTTATACACGCTTCAGCTCTAACTCGTTTCTGACTCGATCATGCTAACATTTTATTTCTTTCACAAATGTCTCCTCCAGCTCGAGTCTCCAGTGTCTTTCTTGATGGCATCACTGTGCCCCGCGTCCCAGACTGGCCACCTGGGTGCCGTTTGCCGTCTCCGTCCTCTTGCCCCCGCCTCGAGCGGCTGCTGCTTCCTTCCCTCTGGTCCCCCCTGTACCTTTCCTCTGAGGACCATCACCAAAGCATGCCTTCGCTGGCCTGTTCGTGTGCTTGCCAAGGACAGGGACAGACCAGAGAGCCCCCCACAGCTGTGGACAGACGTTCCCCCCCTTGCGTCCCAGGCCAGGGGCTGCCCCAAAGCAGGGCAAGGGGGGTGAGGGATGGACTGACAGAGGGACACCCGGGAACCAGCGAAGAGCAGTGGGCAGGGGAAGTGAGGAGAGCCGGCCGGGCGGGCTTGTCTCGCACCCCCAGGTTGCCTCAGCACGTGGCCGGCCCGCGGGGCCCTCCGCTACCTGTGCACGGGGGTCTCAGGGCCTCCTGGACAGGAAAGCTCCGCATCTTTCCCCCAGACCTGGCCCTGGAGCTGGAGCCCTCGTTGGGCCTGAAAGAACTAGGCTGAATCTGATGGAGTTCAGGGCACCTTGCATTCCCACTAGCAAAGAACACACTCCATTCTGGAGCTTCAGGTCTCCACGGTCCATTGGCTTCTTTGTCTCAGGAGGACTTCCAGCTTCTAGAATTTCCGGGGGGGGGGGGTGTGCTGCATACCACTCTCCTTCTGCGCTACCCCAGGAGCACGGCCGTAGAGAGTCGGCATTTGGAAACTAGCTCATCCTTAGAAATACAGTGTGTATTCCAACTGAGCACACCTTGGTTTTTTGCCTAGTAGACATTATTCCTGAGCATCTCCCGAGCATCTTTGCCTAGCCCGCTCCCGAGTAGAGGGCCAGAGTCTGCCGTGCGTGAGAGAGAGCAGGGGGCCCGCCCCGGGAACCAAGGCCGCAGGCCCAAGGAGCACAGGCAGATTTTTAAGGAGGTGTAAGGAGATTCCGAGTCGTGTCTGGCCTGGGCACTTGTCCCTCCTGAAGTAGCAGAGGGCCTTCTAGCGGGTAGCCCACGACAACCCCTCTCTCGAGGACTTGGTGTCAGCTGCATACAAAGTCTGCTTTGGCCTCTTGTGACGCTTCCTCAACCTTGAGGGCTCATAGCAGGTTTATCATTTCTTGACCTTTGAGGCAAGACCGACGGCTCCTTATCGTGAGGCTGACCAGCCAGAGCAGGTGCTCTGTTTAGGTCCAAGCTGTGTCTTTCTAGCTCTGCCATGGGACTGTGCCCAGGCCTCAGGGATTCTGCTCAGGTTTCACTGAAGGCTCGCGTCAGGCGCTCTCTGACTCCATGAGCAGCCGGGATCTTGTCCTGCTGTTGGCAAGCCTTGAAGACGAACCAAGACTGCCACGTTCTCTGGAAAGAAAAGCCACCCTTTTCCTTGTACTTCACCTCTTCCAGACGTCTGGAGGGAAGAAGTAACGTGTGGTACATGCGAGCTACCCTAACCCAGTGTCACCCTCTGTGTCCAGACATCCTGTGACCCCCGTTTCCTGAACCAGCTGGGCCCTCTCTACCCGCTCCGTCCCCTTCCCTGGAATTCTCTTTGGTTCCGCCAGCCCACCGCATGGCCTCCCTCCTCACGCAGGAAACCTCTGTGCCGGTGCCTCGTCTCGTGCCCGAGAGGCCTGGCTTCTCTCCTGTGACCCCTGTTGACTAGATGTGTGTCCCTGGGCTGTGACTTAGCCCCACTCAGACTCATTTTCTCACCGTATAGGCGGGATTTACAAGGCCATCCCTCCTTTGCAGGTTAAGTGCCAGGCACGTAGTAAATTAGAGCAACTGCTCAAACTTCTGTTTGTTTTCTTGCTCATGAACAAGGCAAGGCCTCCCCTCCCCGGCCGGGGCCCCTGAGCCTCTTCTTATGTCCCCAGCCAGATTCTGCTCTGTGCTCTACCCAGACTTCAGGAGGGATCATTCAAAACATTTTTCTCTTCATTAGAAAAAATAGGAGTTAAATACTGTTTACAGCTTCCCACTGCTTCAGCAGCATCTGCCCCCTTTGAAGGAGCCGGGGGTGGGATGTCGTATCAGACTCAGACTCGCCCCGGGGGCTGTCATCACTCCCCACGGTTGTGTGGAGCTGTTGGTCCCCCCATGTCTCTCTGCTCCCAGAGCATCAGCCTGTCAGAGCAGAGGGAAGGCAGGCGGGAATGTGTGAAGGGCACAGTGCTTGAGACACTTGACCCAAGATTTTCAGAGTGACTAATACCCAAGCTGTCCTCTCTCCTCTTCCCAGTTTGGGTCGAGAGTCTTCTGCTGAGCGGCAATTTATTTCTTTCAGCTCGAAGAACCTTGTCACTGAAGCTGTCTCAGATTTAGAGGAATAAGTTGTATATCACCCTTTCTCTATGAATGTTGGGAGGAAGGCTTGGGATATGGACTGCTGGTTAAAATGTGAGCGTGCGGAGGGGTCACCATGTGTATTTTCTCACTGCTCGGTTCCTATAGAAAGTACGGCAATACCCTTCCTTCACTACGAGCCAAGGTGGAATTTCAGTGATGGACTAGAGGGGAAGTGACTCATCCCGTCTTACTCCCTTCCTCTCTTTCTTCCTGTGCTCTCTTCGCGTTCGGTTCCCATTATGACCTTTCTTGGTCAAGGACTTCTCTCACGATGAAGTGCTTCTATCCACTGCTTCCCAACAGAAATCTATCCAAATATCTGTTTGGATAGATTCAGGACAGATCAAAATGCTAAAAATAGCCTGGTTTCCTTTTGCTCCAGATGGAAACCTAAGGAAGAATCTTAACTGATGGCATCTGACTTGTTCCTATTACACTGGAGTTCTCCAGCTTCGAGTTCAATAGACCTCTGGAAGCCTAGATCTTTTTGGTGTTAAAGAAAACATGAAAAGCTTGAGGAAACTACATAGCTCCACCTCCTCCATTCTGTTTTACAGAGACTGAAGCTAGTTGGCCATCAGGAGAGCACACAAGGAAACAGAAGGAACTTTGATCCTGAGCTGGACTCTGAATCTTTATGAAGTGGGTGATGATCTCAGTGAGAACATCTTGCATTAAGGCAGTTTCATTCTGGGTGAAGTCTGTACTTAAGTTCCTCTGCTAACCTGCCTCTGTGTGCAGGTGGGGTGGGACGGATGGAGAACCTTGACCGACTGCCTGCCCACCTTGGGCCCCTTTCTGTAACCACGAAGGCCACGTGGAAGTGCGACTCTAGATCTTGCAGAAGTGAAAACTGCAGTGGTACCCCATGTTTATTTTGGGGCTTCTGACTTGGGACTCTACTCACCTATCGGAAGGGCTGGCTTGAAGCGGACTTATTTAGGACCTTTCTTTATAGAACACAAAAGCCTTTGTTCATAGCCTTATCTTGACAAGATCTATGGGCATTAGAAGCAAAGATATCTTCAACTATAGCTTTCTACCACCTGCATTTTTTTTTTTCTACCTCAAGTTCTGTGGTCAAGGCAGAACTGCCCTGAGTTTGGGTCTTATCGCCAGAAGGTAGCCTGTGTCTAAAAACCTGGGACCAGGAATGTCTGATCGGGTGGGGTTTGGACCTGTATCCCCAGAGCTCAATCAAAACACAACCACATCTGACCTCTTCACCCCCCATCCTGCACAAGGGCAAAAACTGAACTTACTGCAGCTGAAATCTATAAAGAGTATTTAACTTCTGGTTTTTTTTCAATTTTGATTTTTAAATGATCCATTCTGAGGTCCCATTAGACTATAATGTAGAGCTTGGTTAGAGAAAAACCAGTGTGACTTGTATGACCAGCTTCAACCACTTCAGGTGTAACTGCGGTAATAGCACTTTCAAGTTTCCAATCAATTTGTTGCACATACGTGTGCCCTTGTGTAACCTGCCTCTTGAGGGCATCCTCCAAAACGTGTGTAAACTTGGAGGGAGGGATAACTTAGTCCAAAGATGTTCCATTAATCCTGCTTCTAAATGGAGCCATAGAAAGAACTGGAAAGCTGCTCCATCTCCCCTATTGTACCTGTCCCTTACTCTTAGTTGGCGTCACTGCTACAGAGCCCTGTGGATGCTTGTCCACTCTGTGTTGATGTCCTACATTCTCCACCTGCACAGGCTGGGTGATGGTCCATGGCTTGGCCTCTCAGGGTACACTTCTCTAGCTTCACAAGGGGAGACTTAGCCAGGATTTCCCTGGAGCAGGGACAGTGCCTGGGAGCTGTGCTCTGATTGGTTACCAGCACAGGCCATACCAGAACGGGCCTCCCCAACAAGCCTTAGACCAGGTATTGAGCCCCAGCCAACAAACAGACTCCCAAGGACTTGCTAGGTGAATTCCTCTTTGGGACTCTTCATACCTTTTCTTACAGACCTTGGGTCAAGGCTACCACTGTTCTTCCTGACAGGCCCTTGATTTTGAACATCCGGTTGTCTTGTTTCTTCCTCAACTGGCTTTGGGATTCTCCTATGTGTCTCTTAGCCCGTCTTTAGTGACCAGTTCTTCATACCAAGAGGATTGAGATGTTCGCTCTTGTTCAAACACAAGATGTCCACTTTCCCCAAGGAGACCCTCAAGTGATGCATCACCAAACAAAGAAGATGTGTTCTGAAGTGGGTCTGTATCACATACAAAGAAGGTTGTGTGTGGAAAAAAAAAAAAGGATGTCTGTGTCTGTGGCAAAGGGTGTGGATTGGGTGGGTAGGAAATATTTTTGATATTCAGTTACAAAAGATTCTAAAACACATTGATAATGGTTTGCATGGAGCACTCATGATCTCTGGGCTGTGGACACACTAATCTCTCTACAAAGTCTTCGGTATCAGAAAGCCTCGCAAGTTATTTGGTGGTTAGTTAACCCAAATTTCAAACCTGGTTTCTAAAATTTAGGTAATTCCTTTTCATAAGAACAGATTCTTCAAAATTTGGTGGAATATTTTTCTTTAAATGACTTGAATTTCTAATATTAAAAAGTAGACCTATGTTAAAGGTTACGTTTTTACGAAGTATTTAGAACCTTCACATCCATAACCCTTAGACGAATGCAAATGAATGCTTATCAAAGATTTTATTTAATTTATTAATTAATGGGGGGAACCAGCAAGATGTTACAACCAGTTCAAAAGAGAATTCAACACACGTGCACACAGAGGCCATCAGGAGAGCTGAAGTGAATTTACAAATAGATGGAAAACTGGTTGAAACCCACAGAGCAATAATCAATTGCATCACCGTGAACACAATCTGCATTTCTAGAACAGTAATTTCTATTATTAGTGGAAAAATGGAATGAACAATGATCTATCAAAACAGACTGCAACTGGGACACCTGGGGGGCTCAGTCGGTTAAGGGTCCCTCTTGATTTCAGCTCAGGTCATGATCTCAGGGTCATGGGATAGAGCCCCAAGTTGGGCTCTGTGCTCAGTGGGGAGTCTGTTTCTCTCCCTCTCTCTCTCTGTTCCACCACTTGCACTCTCGCTAAGTAAATAAATAAATCTTAAAAAAAAAAACAGGCTGCTACTTCTGTTCAAGTGTTCTTGAACTTAGCATATTTTCTCTTGCTAATCATTATACTGACAGACTCTCTTTTTCCCAATTATTACTTTTGTCTCCCCCAGGAAGACAAAAAGCCTTCTCAGGATGCACATTAATTTTAGAAGCTTAAAACTCTTAGGAAAATCAGGTGAGATAAATTTAGAAGTCGTTAAAAAGTTTGTAGAATAGTTTGACTTTAGAAGAACATTTACTTACAATCTTTCTTTCTAGCTATAAAAATGAATCAAAGCAAACAATTAAACATGAACATGGGCAGTAAAGAAAGACGAACATATTGCTAATGGGGAGAGTCATTGTGTAAAGTTTGTAAAATGTGCCCTCACCTGCTGCTGGCAGATCAGCGTGGTGTGTAAGCCCCTCCCACAGGGTCGCCTCTCCCACGGCATCACCCCCACATGGCCTTAGAAAGATAGGAACAAGGCTTTAATTGCGTTGAAGTTTATGAAGGATCTTGCTGTGTAATTTAGCCTGGTTTGCACTGACTGGACAATGTACCAGAAGGCAGAGTCTGTGTTATTCTGGAATGGAGCCCTGTGCATTGCTCTGACGCAAACACTTTCTCTGTCAGCTTAACCTTGGGTATTGAGAATTTTCACCATATATCCTTCCCAAGAATCGCCTTGGTTTCACTACCGAGAGTTGAGTGCATTTTGAAAGCCATTTGAACCTCACAAGTCATGCAAATCTGTGTGTGGATGACACAACTTGGGAGTCTTAAGAAGGATGAACCAGAGCAGATGTTTTAACTTTGGCTTAAATACAGTTCCAGAAACCACTTTAAAAAATACTCTTCCCTGGATTTTATTGCAAGGGTTTTTATTGTTACTGTTGGTCAAACAGACAACATCAAGAAGAGAGTTGATCGAGGGATCCATTTGAGATCATTTAGGCCCCACACCACACAGTTGTTCTGGGATCTGGACTAGATCCGAGGGGCGCCTGCTGTGTCCTTCATGCCCGCTCCCTTGAATCCTAAGGACTAGCGTGCGGAACGTGAAGGAAAAAAGTATAGAGACCCCTGTGGTACAGGGAAGACCACTTGGCTTCCAGTCAGAAGGTCAATGAGTTGAGGTCTTGTGTTCTTGGTCATGCAGACCTGAACTCCGTGAAATGGGGATAAAACCGCTGAATTCACAGTTTTTCATCCAGGTGAAATAAAACAGTATCTGTGAAAATGCATCTGGCATATTCAAGGTGGAGCACAGGGGACCAGACCCTGACCCATTCCAGGTGTTGGGTCTTAGATTATTCTAGTGTCACCTTTTTTCCTCATTTTATTTATCCAGGGTTCAACAGTGCTGACTGAACTCCTGCTACAAACCAGGAGTCAGGAACATACAGAAAAAGTGTCATTCTATGTCAGGCTTCTTGTGGTGGGCAGGGATGGCTTGGTGTCACACCATCTTCACTGTCCCCATGGAGACTCTAGGGATAGACAGGTGAGGTGTCAGCCCAAGCTGACAGGAACCCTAGTGGGGTTCTGAAAACCTCCTGCCAAGAAGCTACTTACGGATTGTCGGTGTTCTAAGAGATTCTCCAAAACTGGACCAAGAGTGAGAACACCCTGTGATCTGGACACCGAATAGGATTAGGTTTGTGGCCCTCTGACGCGGGTAGACTCCTTACCATTTTGGAAAAAGAGTTCTAGTCAAGCAAGAGCAGTTCTGCCCTCAGGTTCAAGATTTCCCTTAGTTTGAGAACAGAATGGTGTTCCCACTGTGAAGTGCTCTGTGAAAAAGGGTCCAACCATTGGAGACAAATTCTTGCTCTATCACCCTCCTCAAGAGTCATGATCTAGAAAGGTTTTCAGGGGAGGCACAGACCTACTGAAACCTTGTGTTGGTTACCTCTGGGGGTGGAACGGGAGAAGAGAAGGGGAGGTTACCAATTTTTATTTTATGAGCCTATGGATTTTCTATTTACAAGGAGCATGTCATATTTTGTAAGTTAAAAAAAATCCTATGAAATAAAGAAAAATAATGAAAAAAGAATACCCAAGAAAGGTTCTGAGAAGTCCTACCATAAGAAAAGCTACCTAGCTCTCCCTAAAGGTTTCTGCACAGGCACCCCTCACTGGGCTCTCTGGAGCATTCTATGGGAAGCCCTTCTCTCATAAATACCACCTTCCTGAACTCTGTAAGTCTTAGAATAATCGAACTTTACAGTTAGAAGAGAGTCGGCACATAACGCGTATGCGTCATTTTACTCGAGAGCAAACTGAGGTTCAAAGAGTTGAGGCGTCTGGCCTCAGGTGACATGGCTCAGCGGTGGCAGACAGGGCAGGAGCCCCTCATTTCCTTCACCAGGGAGGAGAAGCCCATTCCTGGGGGGGCAGGGCACCCTCACCTTCATAACTGAGACAGGCGAGCAACAGGGGCCGATGGAAACAGGTGGTGTGTGTCCTGGGAAGTCACAACACCAGCTCGGTTGTGTGTCCCGAGCCGGGACACTGAACATCTCACGTCTTCTGGAAAGATAAATAAGCTTTCGGATCTGGGCTCAGGGTCCCGCTGTCACCACCGTCGGCTATAAGAATATGTTGTCACCCTTTCTCTCCTGACACTGCATCCTCCGGCCAGAGAGGGTCTGGGGAGGGGCGGCCCGCATGGCTGTCTTGGCCATCGCCTTGAGTCCTTGCCTCCTGACACACTTCTGCCTGGTTTCCCAGACTCCGCAGAGGCTGGATAGAAGCAGGAGGTGCAGGGAATGACCGTTGAGCATCCCTCACCTGGGTCCCAATGGGACGTTTGTGGGAAACTTATGGGTGTCAACCAGCTTCCTCTACCAAAGGAGAAAGCAGCCTGCCCCAGTGACTGGGGCTGTCGCCAAGGCGACTTCTGCCTCCATCCATGTCCCAGGTAAGAAACTGGGAGGAACGGTGCTTACAAGGGCCCAGGGAGGGGACAAGTGGCCCAGCTGTATTTCTACACCCAGCAAAGCACAGGGGGCAAAGCCGGAGGTTTTAATTTCGACACTCCTTAATTTAAAGAATAAAAACAAAACAGAACACAGCCGGCATGTTTGCCAGGACTGAGCCTGAAGTCCCTTCGGGAATGAGGAGCAAAGGAAGGTGAGGGGGAGCTGAGAAGTGTCGGGCTGCCTGCAAGGGACGTGGCCCACGTCATTTATAAAAGGTGAAGCGTGCCAGCGCCTGGAAGGTCCTGAGAACCCCGCTGCAGCTGTGATTTATGAGAAGGAGAGTGGCCATAAATCAAACCGCTTTGTTTGAGTTTTAGTTTCAGTGTAGGAAATGAATCCGCGTGCAGTGAGACTAAGGAACAACGGCACCGTATTCTAATCTACGTGCATCACAGAATGAGGTTTCAGGCTGGAACAGAGCTTTCCCACTCTTTGACCGAGTGCCTCTGCATGGAGTTTTTTGGGGACAGAGACAGAGAGCGATCGTTGGGGGCCTCTGGGTCACGGGGAGGATGGCTCTGTCAACTGCAAGACCGCCAACCTCCGAGAAGGGAAGTAGGTGCTTTCTTCGCCGTCCCGGTGAGGAGCCCATCTTTCAGACCGCGCCAAGCCTGTTAGCTACAGCAGGTTATATATCCAAAGGGGAACGGGGGATCCGTGCATGCAAGCAGGTCTCCAAACACGTGCGCGTCTCAGGGCATAATCTGCCATGGCTGTAAAAATCAAGATGGTCTGATTTCTGAATAGACCCAAGGAAGACCCTTAGGTCATCCTAATACGTTATGTTTCTATCATATCTGATTGCTCGAAAATATTGCCTGCGTGCCTCTGCTTTAACTGGTGTTCCAGTCCTTCCTGTTTTTGATAGCCCCTTGAGGTCCCTTGAGACGGTCCCAGGAGGCCGACCTCCGTCCCCTAGAGCAGTGTGAGGGCCTGACGGGCCTGTGAGAAGGGCTTCAGAGCTGGAAAGCAAGGCGTTCATGCCTTTGGCTGCGGTGGTAGCGGACGCCCAGGCTCTCAGAGCACCTCTGCCCATAGACCCTCTTGGGGTGTCATTATTAGCACCCCCACTTGTGCGCCTGGCATGATCGCTGCTCCTGATGCTAACTCCATCAGCGATGAGGGAAAGACAAGGCTATGGGCTGATCCTTGTCAGCCCCCCACCCCCACCCCCATAGCTGGGGATGAGATAGAAGATGAGAACACTTGAAATTTCTCGAATACGTTCCTTCCGCTTATTGGAACATTTGATACCGCTTACCATCTGAAGGGTTCATAATTATTTCACCTAGGCAAACCTTGTGTCCCTCAGGAAATGAAAAACTCCCTGAGATCAGGACTCAAAGCCTTGGTCCTCTTGTATTTCTTAAAACGCCTGTGAGCACTTTGGTTTGAGAACATTAGGCTGTGGGTATACTCGTCATCTTGAACTGAGTGTCCGTGGAGACGACAGAGGAGGGAGAGAGCCACTGCGTATGATCAAAGCCCAGGGGTTATTCAAAACCCTGATTTCAATTATGGTATTTAGGGCTCTTTCCCCTAAAGCCTCTTATCATAAATACCACTAGAAAAAACAGGGGGATTATGATATCATCTCTTTTTGCTTCTCCTACTCTCCTGCTGGTATTGAAATGATCAAGAGAGTAGAAAAGTGCCCCCTCCCCTGAAAAAAAAATCCCACACAGAAGGAAGACATGCAAAGAACCTAGAGAACCACAGACAGGAAGGTCTAGAATCACTGAGACAGACCAGCACCGTAGAAATCCCTGCCTATTTCTTGTGAAACTATCAAGTCTCAGAGTGCCCAAATAATAGAGGCTTCTCTTGGTTTGGTGATTGCTTTCATAGTCAGGGCAAGCTCATCTTTATATATTTGCATATGTTTTCACCTTAGGGTTTCGGGTTGACTTTGAAGTTCATTCTTTCAAGGACAGACGGGGATTCCTAAGAGTCCACTGACAGTAAAGTTCATGACAAAGAATTTCATCTGTATTCCTTTGCTGTTGATGTGGCTGTTCTCGGACATTTTCATACTGTCTGTTTTAAAAGAAAATCTTTTCATTGAATGTAAATGTTCTAATAAAATTTTGAAGCCCTGTATGCATCTATTAGAGGGTGATGTGACCTAAAGACAATGTACAGATGATCAGAACTTTCTAGATAATTGTTGGCGGGGAGAACCTCGCTGCCATATTACCTGTGAGTGGCACTCCGTGGATTCCCGCTAAGTCAAAGACCGGCTGTACCAATCCTGGAGGGGATTGAGGCTGAGTTGGGTAAAGGGAAAAACCAGAAAGTTTCTGGAACTGCTCGTTTGTTACTTGAACACCATTTATGGAGGGTGTTACACTGGGTGTTGAGAATATATGGCCAAGGATATGTAGTCCGTGCCTTCTGGGATCTTGGGGTCTCTTGGGAGGGAGGGCTGTTGTAATAGACGTGTCCAGGTCCCCCCAGAGGGACAAGGTTGAGGAGAGGGGCCCTGCTCCAGCCAACCAAGGGGGTTACTGGAGGAAGGGAAGGGTGTGTGGGGACAAGAGATTTTTACTCTTTGAGTGATGTGTCCTGTACCCGCAGAAGTAGGAAAGGTGTTTCAGGTATGTGGATGGATACCAGGATTTGGGAGGACAGTATTCGGGTAAAGTGCCTTTTCCAAAACACAAGTGTGATCCAGAATCAAGCCCTCTTTAGTCTTTTTTTTTTTAAATAAAGATTTTATTGATTTATTTGACAGAGAGAGAGAGAGAGAGATCACAAGTAGGCAGAGAGGCAGGCAGAGAGAAGAGGAGGCAGGGGCCCTGCCAAGCAGGGAGCCCGATGCCGGGCTCGATCCCAGGACCCTGAGATCATGACCTGAGTGGAAGGCAGAGGCTTTAACCCACTGACCCTCCCGGGTACCCCAAGCCCTCTTTAGTCTTAAATCTTGATGACTGGTGCCTGAGAGGAGACACTGGTCCGAACTGCTCAGGCGTAGCCTTTGCCGATGTTCGTTGTGTTCTCATCAGTCCGTGCTGTTGCCTGGCATAGGGCTCAGTCTGCGGAAGAATTAATGAACCTCCCCAATTTTTATTTCCTTCATCTCCCTCTTTTAACACTGAGAAATTAGTAGCAGTAGAAGAAAATGAAGCTGTATCTTGTCATTTATGGCTATCTTGGAGATAAGGATGAGATTTCTCGTTTCTAAGAGACTTTACTCTGCATCATCAAAGACTACTTCCCCCCATTCGTCAGTAGGGCTCTTCTGGGGTGACCTACAATTTTGCTAAGTGATCTACTATCTCCCTGGCCTGGTGGCAGAAGCCAGTGGTTTTCAGTTTTGAGAGTGATAATTTCTGTAAATTTCCGTAAATACGAGAAGTCCGTAAGCTGTGGGTTCCCTTTGTGCCAAACTCAGAGGTAGAGCCCAGGTTTCTGGCTTTTCAGTTTTCTTACCTTCCCACACAAAGAAACCACAAACGGGGAATTAGGACCGAAACGCTCAAGCACCACATGTATGCCGTGGGCTAAGTTCCCCTCCGCAGGCAACCAAAGAGGGCACCCACTTTTCGAAAGCCCTGAGCTGAGCCCCCAGATCTGAGAGAGAATCCTACTCCACTTCCATACGACCAACCACGTGCTAGTCCTTCTCCCAGTGTTCCGCAAGCCTTACCCCATTCAGTCCTCATGACAGACTCCTGAGGAGGAAACTGTGATCATCTTCACTTTACAGATGGGGAAGCTGAGTCACGAGGAGGTTAAGAATTTGCTCAGCGTTACCGGCTGGCAAATGCCAGAGCTGGAGTCCGGGCAGGTGGGCTGTGGCTAATGTGCAGACCACCCCACCATTCCGTGGAGGAGATGAACACAATAAGATGTGCATACGCTTTGTGGTTCAAAGCAACATAGAAACACAGGACGCTCTGTTTTCAGTTTAAAACAACTTTAAATGTTGTTGTAAGACAATAGCAATGAGCACCGTTGTGACTTTTCTGGTTTTCAAGTGACTGTGATGTGAGTTTTGAGACCTAGAATTTTAAGAGCATTTTCCAAAGGTGAGAATCCTTAAGATCTAACCATGAAATGAGAACCAAGGCCAGTGAGCACGTATTCCCTTCCTACTGATTAAAAGAGATTTTTTAAAAAAGATTTTATTTATTTATTTGACAGAGAGAGAGATCACAAGCAGGCAGAGAGGCAGGCAGAGAGAGAGGAGGAAGCAGGCTTCCCACCAAGCAGAGAGCCTGATGCGGGGCTCGATCCCAGGACCCTGAGATCATGACCTGAGCCGAAGGCAGAGGCATTAACCCACTGAGCCACCCAGGTGCCCTAAAAGAGATTTTATTTATATTTTGGAGAGTTCTTACATGCATATGAGACAGCCTTCAAAACGATGAGGAGAATACAGTGAAAAGTGGACCTCTCCCCCACGTCTGATTTGTGGTCACCAAACTCGCTCCCTCAGAGGTGAGCAGAATTAGATGATTCTTCTGTAACCTTCAGGAGACGTGCTGTGCACAGATAAGTTTATGTATCTACGTCTAGAGGATCTGGGGGCGGGGACGGTAACTTACTATGTCTACAGAGTTGAGCACTTCACTTTCCTGAAGATTATATGCTAGAGTTCAGAATGAACTTGGTCTGTAGTAGTACATTGAATCTTGTCAAACTAGTCATTACAGTGGCTTTTAATATTGCTTATGAAAGCAATTCACTTCTCTCTATAAAATTTGCATCCAGCCATCCTTCTAAATTATCTTATCATTTGTGATAGTTTTTCAATGATTCCCTGTATTTTCCAAGTTAGAGGTCACGTAATCTGAATTCCTCTTTCTAATTTTCATACTTCATGCATATTTGTCTTATCAAGTTGGATGGACTAGTATCACTAGAACAATGTCAATAGTTGTGACAATGGGCACTTCTGTCTTTTTCTTGACTGAATTGGAAGCTACTACTTCATCTCTATTAAATATGATGTTAATTTGGGGGTTGATGCACACATGCAAATTAAATCTACATGCACACATACTTAATTGACATTCTTTTTGTAGATGTTATATTTTTATGTCATATTGATGAGTCATCTATCTTTTCCTATATTTCAGAACATTTATTAAAAATGGATGTTAACTCATATAAAATGCCCCTTAATCATATATGGCGATGATCACTGGATTTTTTTTCTCTTTTGGTATGTCCATTGATGATTTATATTTTTTTTAGTTAAGAAAATTTAATTCCAGTAAAGTTAACATATAGTGTGATATTAGTTTCACGTGTACAATATAGTGATTCAACAGTTCTGTCCATGACTCAGTGCTCATCACCATGAGTGTGCTCTTTAATCCCTGTCACCTATTTCACCCATCCCCCCACCCAACTTCCCTCTGTAACCATCTCTGTGTTCTCTGTAGTTGGTCTCTTTTCTCCTCTGTTCTTTGTTTTCTTTCTTAAGTCCCACACATGGGTGACATCATATAGATCTGCCTTTCTCTGACTTACTTCTCTTAGCATTATACCTTCTAGGTCTATCCCATGTTCTTGCAAATGGTAAGATTTTGTTCCTTTTATGGCCAAGTAATATTTCATTTATACACACACACACACACGCACACACACACACACACACACACACACACACACACACACNGTAATATTTCATTTATACACACACACACACACGCACACACACACACACACACACACACACACACACACACACTGTGTCTTCTTTATCTATTCATCTATCAATGGACAACTTGGGTCGCTTTCACAATTTGGCTCTTGTAAATAATACTGCAATAAACATAGGGGTGCATATATCTTTTTGAACCAGTGTTTTTTTATTCTTTGGGTAAATACCCAGTAGCAGAAACCCTGGATCGTATCATAGTTCTATTTTTAATTTTTCGAGGAGCCTCCATTCTGTTTTCCAGTGGCTGCACCAGTTTGCATTCCAACCAACAGTGCACGAGGGTTCCTTTTTCTCCACATCCTCACCAACACTTGCTGTTTCTTCTGTTTTTGATTTTAGTCATTCTGACAGGTGTGAGGTGGTATCTAGTTGTGGTTTTGATTTGCATTTCCTTGATGATTACTAATGTTGAGCATCTTTTCATGTGTCTGTTGGCCATCTGTTGGTCTTCTTTGGAGAAATGTCTGTTCATGTCTTCTGCCCATTTTTAAATGGCCTTCTTGGGTTTTTCTAGTGTTAAGTGGTATAAGTTCTTTTTATTTTGGATACCAATCTTTTCTCAGATACGTCATTAACAAATATCTTCTCCCATGTACTAGGTTGCCTTTAGTTTTGTTGATTGTTTCCTTTGCTGTGCAGAAGCTTTTTAGTTTGATTTTTATTTTGCTTCTGTTTCCCTTGCCTCAGGAGACATATCTAGAAAAATGTTATGGCCAATGTCAGAAAAATTATGGCCTGTGCTCTCCTCTAGGATTTTTATGGTTTCAAGTCTCAGATTTAGGTTTTTAATTCATTCTGAGTTTATTTTTGTGTCTGGTGTAAGACAGTGGTCCCGTTTCATTCTTTTGCATGTTTTTCCAACACCATTTGCTGAAGAAACTGTCTTCTTCTTTGCATATTCTTGCCTCCTTTGTCAAAGATTAATTGACATAAAGTTGTGTGTATATTTCTAGGCTGTTTTTTTCTGTCCCATTGATCTATGTGTCTATTTTTATGGCAATACTATACTGTTTTGATGACTACAGTCTTGTGTGTCTTGATATCTGGGACTGTGATACCAACAGTTTTGTTCTTTTCAAGATTGTTTTGGCTATTTGGGGTATTTTGTGGTTCCATACACATTTTAGGATTATTTGTTCTAGTTCTGTGAAAAATGCTCTTGGTTATTTAACAGGGATTGCATTAAATCTATAGATTGCTCTGAGTAGTATGGACATCTAAACAATATTTGTTCTTTTAATACATGGGCATAAAATATCTTTTCATTTGTGTCATCTTCAATTTCTTTCATCATTGTTTTACAATTTTCAGAGTACAGGTCTTTCACCTCTTTGGTTCAGTTTTTTTCTTTTTTCTTTTTTTTAAGATTTATTTATTTTATTTTAGAGGGAGTAGAGGGAAAGAGGGAGAGAATCCCGAAGCAGACTGCCCACTGACCATGAAGCCCAATGTGGGGCTTGATTCCACAATCCATGAGATCATGGCCTGAGCTGAAACCAAGAGTTGGATGCTTAATCCCTGAATTACCCAGGTGCTCTGCTTTAGTTTATTCTTAAGTATTTAATTGGTTTTGGTGCAATTATAAATGGGATTATTTTCTTAATTTATCTTTCTGTTTCTTCATTCTTAGTGTACAGAAATGCAATGGATTTCTGTATATTGATTTTGTATCCTGTGACCTTATTGAATTCATTTACCAGTTTTAGTATTTTTTGGTGGAGTCTTTAGAGTTTTCTATATATAGTATCATGTCATCTACAAATAATGAAAGTTTTTCTTCTTCCTTACCAATGTGGATACCTTTTAATTCTTTTTCTTTTTTTATTGCTGTGGCGAGGACTTCCAGTACTATGTTGAATGCAAGTGGTGAGAGAGGACATCCTTGTCTTCTTCCCCATCTTAGGGTAAAAGCTCTTGGTTTTTCACCATTGAGTATAATGTTACTGTGGGTTTTTCATAGATGGACTTTATTATGTTGAGGTATGTTCCCTCTAAACCTACTTTTTTGGGGGCTTTTGTCATGACTTGATGTTGTACTTTGTCAAATGCTTTTCCTGCACTATTGAAATGGTCAGATGGTTGATGTGATGTATCATGTTGATTAATATGTGAATATTTCGCATCCCAGGAATAAATACCACTTGATTGTGGTGAATGATTTTTTAAAATATATTGTTGGATTTGGTTTCCTAAAATTTTTTGTTGAGGATTTTGCATCTATGTTCATCAGAGATATTGGCCTGTAGTTCTCTTCTTTTTCAAAGTGTCTTTATCTGGTTTTTGTATCTGGGTAATATTGGCCTCATAAAATGAATTTGGAAGATTTCCTTCCTCTTCTATTTTTTGGAATAGTTTGAGAGGAATAGGTATTAAGCCTTCTATAATATGTGGTAGAATTCCCCTGTGAAGCCATCTGGTCCTGGACTTTTGTTTGTTGGGAGTTTTTTGATTATTGACTCAATTTCATTGCTGATAAAGAGTCTGTTCAAATTTTCTATTTCTTCTAGATTCAGTTTTGGGAGATTATATGTTTCTAGGAATTTATCCATTTCTTCTAAAGTTGTCCAATTTGTTGGCATATAACTTTTCAAAATAGTCTCTTATAATCCTTTATATTTCTCTGGTGTTAGTTGTTATTCCTCCTCTCTCATTGCTAATTTTGTTTGAGTCTTCTCTCTCTCTCTCTCTTTCTCTCTGGCTAAAGGTTTTTAGTCTGAGTCTAGCTAAAGGTTTATTTTATTATTATTATTTTTTAATCTTTTCAGAGAAACAGCTCCTGGTTTCATTGATGTGTTCTATTGTTTTTTGTTTGTTTTGTTTTTTAGTTTCTGTTCCATTTATTTCTACTCTAATCTTTATTACTTCCTTCCTTCTACTCGTTTGGGGTTTTGTTTGTTCTTCTTTTTCTAGCTCCTTTTGCTGTAAAATTAGGTTGTTTATTTGAGATTTTTCTTGTTTCTTGAGCTAGATCTATATTGCTATTAACTTCCCTCTTAAAATAGCTTTTGCTGCATCCCAAAATTTTTGGACCATTGTGTTTTCATTTCATTCATCTCTATGTCTTTTTTGATTTTCTGTTTGATTTCTTGATCCATTTGTTGCTTAGTAGCATATTATTTAACCTCCACATATTTGTGTTCTTTCTAAATTTTTCTTCTTGTGGTTAATTTCTACTTTCACAGCTTTGTGGTGGGAAAAGATGCATGGTATGACTTCAGTCTTTTTGAATTTGTTGAGACTTGTTTTGTAGCCTAAAATGTGATCTAATCAGGAGAATGTTCCACATGCACTTGAAATGTATATGTGTATTTTGCTGTTTTAGGATGGAATGTTCTGAATATATCTGCTAGATCCATCTTGTCCAATGTGTTATTCAAAGCCATGCTTTCCGTGTGGATTTTCTGTTTGGATGATCTATCCATTGATGTAAGTGCGGTGTTAAAATCCCCTACTATTATTTTATTATTTCCTTTATGTTTACTATTGGCTACTTTATGTATTTGAGTTCTCCCATGTTGTGTGCATAAATATTTACAATCATTGTATCTTCTTTTTGGATTGTTACCTTTATGATTATATAGTGTCCTTCTTTGCCTCTTATTAGGGTTTTTGTTTTAAAGTCTATTACTTCCAATGTAAGTATTGCTGTCTCAACTTTCTTTTAACCTCCATTTGTATGATAAATCCTTTTCCATCCCTTCATTTTCAATCTGCATGTATCTTTAGATCCGAAGTGAATCTTCTGTAGGCAGCATGTAGATAGGTCTTGCTTTTTTTTTTTTTTTTTTTTTTTTTTTTTTTTTTTTTTTTTTTTTGCTTGCTTGCTTTTTGATTGGAGTGTTTAGCTCATTTACATTGAAGGCAATTATTGGTAGTTATATACTTATTGTCATTTTGTTACTTGTTCTCTGATTGTTTTTATAGTTCTTCTCTATTCATTTCTTCTCTTGCTCTCTTCTCTCACAGTTTGCTGCCTTTCTTTAGTGATATACTTCTATTCCTTTCTCTTTATTTTTTGCATGTTTATTATGGGTTTTTGATGTGTGGCTACTATTCAGTTTATATATAATATCTTATGCATATAGCAGTCTATATGAAGTTGATGGTTGCTTAAGTATGAACCCATTCTTTACTCCTACCCCTCCCCACATTTAAAAAAAATATTTTATTTATTTATTTGACAGAGGGAGAGAGAGAGAGAGAGAGAATAAGCAGGGGAGAAGCAGAGGGAGAGGGAGAAGCAGACTCTCTAGTGAGCAAGAAGCCCAAAGTAGGCCTCGATCCCAGGACCCTGGGGTCATAACCTGAGCTGAAGGTAGACCCCCAATCGACTGAGCCACCCAGGTACCCCTCTCTCCTCACATTTTAATATATGGTGTCATACTTTACATTCTTTTCTCTTGTGAATCCCTTGACATACCTTTTATAGACATACTTAATTTTATTGCTTTTGTGCTTTCTACTTTTCTTACTCCTGCCTATGGTTTCTCCTTTCTATTCAAAGAGTCCCCTTAACATTTCTTGTAGGGCTGTTTAGTGGTGATAAATTCCTTTAATTTTCATTTCTCTGGGAAGCTTTATCTCTCCTTCTACTCTGAATGATACACTTCCTGAATAGAGTATTCTTGGTTGCAGGTTTTACTCTTTCAGCACTTGAATATTATCATGCCACTCTATTCTGGCCTGCAAAGTTTCTTCTAAGAAACAGCTGGTAGCCTTTTGGGGTTTCCCTTGTATATAACTGTTTTCTTTTCTCTTGCTGCTTTTTAAATTCTCTCTTTATCACTACTTTTTGCCATTTTAGTTACTATGTGTCTTGGTGTGGACCTCAGGTTGAACTTCCTGGGGACTCTTTGTGCCTACTGGATCTGGATTTCTGTTTCCTTCCCCAGATTTGGAAATTTTTCAGCTATTATTTTTTTAAAATAAATTTTCTGCCCCCCCTGTTTCCCTCTCCTCTTTCTGGGATCCATATAATGTGAATGTTATTATTCTTGATGGTGTCACTGAGGTCCCTTAGTCTAGTTTTGTTTTTTATTCTTTCTTCCCCCTTGTCTTCTGTTCAGCTTGACTGCTTTAATTACTCTGTCATCAAGGTCACTGATCCACTCTTGTGCTCTCTCATCTACTATTTATTTCATCTAGTGTATTTTTAATTTTAGTTTTTCAGTGCCTCATCTCTGATTGGTTCCTTTTTATGTTTTCTATCTCTTTGTTGAGGGTCTCACTGAGGTCCTCCACTCTTTTCTTAGTCTAGTGAATATCCTTATGACCATTACTTTAAATTCTCTGTCAGGTGTATTCTTTATATCTGTTGCATTTAGTTCTTGTGCTATGATTTTGTCCTGTTCTTGCATTTGGGGCATGTTCTTCTGTCTCCCCATTTCGTCTCATTCTGTGTTGTTTCTATGAGTGAGGAAAGTCAGCCATGTCTCCTGCTCTCAAAAGTAGTGACCTTACAAAGAAGAGGTCCTGCAGTGCCCTACAGTGCAATGTCCCCTATTCACCAGAATCTGGTGCTTCAGGGGATCCCCTATGTGTGTTGTGTTAGCCTTACTATTGTGGCTGAGCTGCATTTGCCTTTAGTCCACTCATCTGCAATGGTCCCCTTTGCCTACCATGGGCTTAGTTTGGTGCATGTGTTATTAGTGGGCTAGTCTGTAGCCTCTTTGGGCTTGAGTTGAATTAGGGCAGTTGTTTGCCAGAAATGCAGTATCACCAAGCTGCAGAGTGCTTTTCCTGTGTTGTCCCCTGAGAAGCTTTAGTTGGTGGTCGGGTCCTGCCGTGAGACCTGATGTCTGCCCCTTCCCCATTGCTAGAGTTGTGGGTGGACTGGTATGTGTTTATCTTCCCCTCTCTCGGGGCAGGAGTCATTTTGGAGTGGTGCTGGCTCCTGTTGGGACTACTTGTACACTGCTAGTTTGTGGCACTGCTTTGGATGGGCTCTGGCCAAGGGCATATTGAAGGGGCTAATCTGCAGGAGAATGCAGGGACAGGGTGCACGGGGTCAGCAAGATTCATGCCAATCTACTGTGGGAGGAGGCCTGCAGCAGGTTGAGAAAATTCCTGCATAAGCTGGCCACGTTGGGAGGGGCAGATCTACAGAAGCTCACCAGGGTGGGGTGTGTGGTTAGAGAGCTAGGTGGAGAGCTGGCTCCTGCAAGTGTCCGTGTAGCTAGGCTGGGTGTATCTCAGCAGGTGTCCGTGGATCTAGGTTCCTGCATCTCAGCGGGGGCTGTTTGTTATGCTGTCTCTTTAGGGGTGGGGACTCATTTTGCTCTTGCTCTCCAGCTGCCCCAGAGGCAAGCAAGAACTGCATTTTAAAGTTCCAGGTGCTAATAAGCACCGCCGATTGTAAGAACTCATGTAGCAGGCCCCTCCAGTTCTCAAAGCCAAATGTTATGGGGATTCATCTTCCCCACGTGGGTCCCCTATGTCTGGGGGCTTCATATGGGGATCTGCACCCCTCCCCTCTCTGCACCACCATGTCCCTCCCTCCCGTGAGCAGTCCTATGGGTCCGTTTGGTCCCAGCTGTGTCTCCACCCTTCCTACCCTCTTTTACATGACCTCTTCTCTGCATTTACCTGTGGAGAGTCTGTTCTTCAGTCTTCTAGTCATTTTCAAGGTTATTTACACTAATGTGGCTGTTATCTAGTTGTGTCCATGGGAGGAAGTGAGCTTAGGATCCTCCCACTCTGTCATCTCCCCAGAAATTCCTTGATGATGATATATGTTCATCAGCTCAATAAATTTTATCAATTCTTGCATTTTGAGGTTAAGGTGACTTGGTTGTTGTATATTATTCTTTTAGTATTTTCTTAAGGATTTTGCGTTGATATTCATAAGTTCTGTTTTCTATATTCATGTAATCTTTGTTGTTGTTGTGAATCAAAGTTATAGTAGTTTAAAGCAAAGGACTGAGAGTCTTCTTTATCTTTCCCTGATCTAGAATAGTTTGAAAGAACAGTGGAATTATCTGTTTCTTAAAGGATTGATAGAATTGTCTTGTCATCTCATCTAAACTCACTGCTTTTGGGGAGCTGTCAACGCTAAGAATTTTTTGTATTTCCTCTAGACTAATTGATCTATTTTGAATTTTCATTTTTAAATATAAGTTTTGGCAATTTATATTTTGCAGAAAATAATCTCTTCAGATTTTTAGAGTCACATCAAGTTCCGAAATGTGGTGTCTTAGGATTTCCTAAAGTTTCTCCCCTTGTAATTTCTTAGATTGTTTATTTGTGCTTTCTTATTTGTTGAAATTAGACTAGGTAATATTTGATGTATGTATGTATGTACTTAAATTCTTGGTCTTACCATTACTGTCATTTTCACTTTTCTAATTGTTTTCATTTTATGCTTACTAATTCCTCTCATTATTCCTGGCTTTATTTTCTATCTATTTTCTATCATTTTTCTTTGGATGATCTACTCATGTATTTTCAACTTTTTCTGGTTATAATATACATATAGGACTTTGCAGTTTTCCCCTGAGCTCTGCTTTAGATGTAACCCATAGGTTCTTCTAGGCGTCCTTTTAATTACTGCTGTTTTGTATTTATAGCAAAATTTTGGTTTTGATTTCTTCTTTGACTATGAATTGGTCTTTAAGTTTCCAAGTGGTAGAGACTTCATTAGTTTTTTTGTGTTTTGGTCTCATTATTAATTTCTTTGTTCATTGTTATCAGGGCACTTGTCTTATTATTTCTACTTCGGGAATTACTTGAGGTTATCTTTGTGGCCTGATATTTTGGTATGTATATATTTCTTTCAGTATTTTCCAAGATTTGTATTTTTGTTCCAGTGTTCCTTTATAGAATATACTTACTCCTTTCTTTTTTCAGTATGCCTCTGTCAGTTTTCCCTGAGACATGACTGTTGATTCTGCAGATTAAAATCTTTTATTTCTAGAAAGTTTTCTTAACATATCTATCTAAATATATGTATTTAACCTTGTTTCACCTTGGGCATGCCAGTTAGGCTTATGTTGGATCTCTTGGTTTGTCTTTCTTATCTTTCAATTCTCTCTAGTCCTTGCTAATTCTTTGCTTATTTTCATTTTATTTTGATTGTTTCTCAATCTTGATTGTTATATCTTTTGGTAGGTTTTAAGCATTTTCTTTACTCCTCAGAGCTTGTCCAGCTAATTGCAAAGTAACACAGTGAAAGGCAGGGCCATGGACACTTGAGCAGGAATTCTTTTTTTTTTTAATTTATTTTTTTATTATTATTTGTTGAGCAGGAATTCTTTTTTTTTTTTTTTAAGATTTTATTTATTTATTTGACACACAGAGAGAGATTACAAGTAGGCAGAGAGGCAGGCAGAGAGATAGGGAGAGGAGGAAGCAGGCTCCCTGCTGAGCAGAGAGCCCGATGTGGGCCTCGATCCCAGGACGCTGAGATCATGACCTGAGCCGAAAGCAGAGGCTTTAACCCACTGAGCCACCCAGGCGCCCGAGCAGGAATTCTTCATAGGACACAGGGACTTGTGTTTAAGAACACTTTCCCCAGACTTTACTTGCAAAGTCGTCTGAAATGTTCAGAGACAACTCTGCCCATAATGCCCAGGTTCTCTCCTGCTTCTTGCCTCAACGACAGACTACTTCCTGAATATATGGCAGGTCTGATGGATTTTCCATATAGCCCATCATATCCTGCTTTCCTTGTACCAAACTCAGGTGACAGGAGCCACCCACCACCCACCTCTGCCAGCTGACCTCAACAACAGAGGTGGGTGTGCCCCTCAGACTATATCACTTTCTCTGGGACTTTTACCCTCTCAGCCTTGTCTAGATTTCTGCAACCATGGCATCCCCTCTCCTGCTTGACTGTCAGTCACCATATATCCTTCGCATCTCTTATATATTTTGCTCTGGGATTACATGTGCCTTTGAGTTTTGTTGAAACTTGCAGGTTGACTTTGCAAGAAGGTTGACATTCCTCTTCTACTATTCTGTATTAAAAATGGGAGGTCTCCAGCATGCTTTTAAAATATTTGTATAGAGAAATTCAAATTCAGGAAAGAATTTTGTGCTGCAACATCTGTAACATTTTAGTACTCTCATGTGGCATATACCTCTTCACAACTCAAGAATTTTTGTTAAACACAGAATTTCATATGACTTACAAATTTAGCTTATCAAATAAAACTTCGATATGAAGACATAATAATGTGGTTTATATTTTATTTTCTATATAAACACAATTTTGGTAGAATTTACATGAAACTCTCTCTAAAATTTTTAATCTCTAAGAAACTTTGTGTCACTCACATGCTAAAATCCTTAAAATATTTAATGTTGCCAAGTATATACACTCATCTGAAAACAATAATTTTTCTTTGCATGATTCAAATATTAAGGGACATTTTCATCTCTCTTTTTTACCATCAGGTGGTGCTAAATATGTCATATTCTTAATGATAAAATTTTCAGGAATATTCTCTAGGTATAGTTAATGAAGGTAGGATCTTTAGGTAGATTGATGTGATTATTACATCATAATTAAAAATAGCATGATGAGAAAGTACAACTGTTTAATAGAATTATATGAACTGCAGAGATATAATAAGTATCAACAACATTTTTATTGTTTCACTATGAAGGGCATCATATGCAAAAGTGAATCTGTGGCCTTTTGTAAGGAACTGCTTGGGAGTACCTTATCCCATATTTAATAGAGGAGGTATGTAACTTTTTCTTTCTTTCTTTCTTTCTTTTTTGAAATATAAATGTTCAGTTTAATGAGTCATTACGAAGTGAAGACCCATAGTGTTTTTTTAAATGTAGGTGTTGCTATTATCCAGATGTAGTGAGGGCAACAGATCTAACTTTTTCTTTCAATATCATTTTACTCCTCTGTTCTTTGGTAAGTTAAAGTTGGCTTAGTTTAGTTTTAGTTTTGTTCTGTTAGTTTGCTAACATCACTGTGTCCGTGTATCTGATTTCTCCACTTCATATGTCATATTTGATTTTGGTTGACGGCATTAATTTCGACCCTTGGATGAAACATGGTTTTCTATCATTTGCTTTCTTGGAGAGTGGGATGAGGAGCTTCAAATAACTGAAACCTCAACAATTTTTTTTCTCTTGCATTTACACTTCTGCTCATTATGGAGGCAGAAATGTAATAGACCTTCCAAAGGGGAGCAGGTGACTCTTAGTGGCTTGGGATTGAATTTCAGCAGCAGGAATAATTTTCATGGAGCAACATGTAATTGTTAAATTTCTTTACAAAGGGGGAGAAGAGAAGAGAGGTCGGAGGTGACTGATTTACAAATCCCTGGGGAGCATTTGTAGTGATTCAATGTTGTATTCTTTTAACAGGTTTTCTCCTTAAGAAATAAATATTTCCTACTTAGGTTTTGAAATTATAGTATAGCTAATGAATCCAGATATTTGGAGACACTCTTTTATCTCATTTTTAAATAAGCGTCTTTTAAGGTGTAAGGGTTCCTAGAGCTTCATTGGTTAGCCATCAGCGCGCTGGGCCCTGGGAAGCCGACCTGTCAGATACAGTGCAGGACAGTGGTTCCCTGAGCTGGGTGGGAGCCGGCCTACGGGAGAGAGGAGGCACGAGAAGGCGGTGGTCAGTCTTGCCTCTTACGCGTAGGTGGATCTTAACAGAAAGGATGGTGAGGAGACACTAAAGGGTCCCTTTTCCATCTCAGTTTTCACGTGCTCTTGTGGTCCTCCCTGACTCGGGCACAGCCTCTGCGCCTCTTGTCCTCTTCCCTCCTCTGCTGGCTTCCTTGGTGCTTGGTCTCAACCCAGGGCGCCCTGCACCCTCCTGAGGGACCTGCCCATCACCCTATCATGGCCTCTTGCTGATAGGCTCATGATGAGGAGGCCAGAGAGGCGCTGCAGCTGCCCAGGCTTGGGGGGCGGGGGTAGGGGTGGACCAGAAGGAAGGAGGGGAAGCCAGAAGAGAGACCCGCCTCGCCTCTCCCTGCAGGGACTGCCCCTGCCCCCTCCCGCATTCCAGGGGAGGCTAGACGGGGAGCACAGTCAGAGGGCTGAGCCATCCTGTCGGGTAACTGGGGGGACTGGGCCCCTGGGACTTGCATGATGAGGATTTGATTCCCGGCCAGAGTGCGGAGCTGTCACAGTGGGGAGATGTTCTGGGCGGAGTGGCTTCCTTCAAATCAGTCTTGGCCAGCTGCCATCCACTTGAGCAGATGGCCCCCTCACCTGAACACTTTCATGAAGAGCTTCTCCAACGCGAGGATCTGCTGGGATGGTCCCCCGACAAGGGTTTATCTCACAGCTCAAGAGCATCTGAACGGATTCCAAGCCAGGCCCTTTCCCAAAGGACAGTCTGGCATGATCAGACCACCATGTGACACTATTCAAGCCCCCAGGGACCTGAACTCATGACCCTGAGATCAAGACCTGAGCTGAGATCAAGGGTCAGATCCTTAACTGACTGAGCCAACCAGGCACCCCATAGGTCGCTATTAAAATAAAGCACACGCCAAGAATTTAACCACTTCTTACTGGAGACATTACATTCACTAACTAAGTATTTTAGTTATACCAACTTCTCTGGAGATTTTCTGCAGTCTTGACTTGCTTTTTTTTTTTTTTTTTTGGTATCAGTCTCTGGTTTGGGGATTACATTTCAAGCAGGGACTAAAGGGATGGGTAGGACTCCAATTCGATGTGGTGATTGGTGGCTGGAAACTGAACAGCTGAACACAGGTGAGGAAGAGGGTGGCAGGCAAGGTCTCCACTTGCTGGCAGAGGATGACTCCGGGGTCAGGGAGGAAGGGGACTTGAAGAAGGGACAGAGAGAGCATTGTTCTCTCAGGCTGCGGTGCGGTTACAGGCAGAGGACCAGACTCAGACATTCACAGGGGAGATACTACGAGCTGGTGTGGGGTTATCTGGAGAGGATTAGGGGAGTATTAGGGTGCTTTCAGTGTGGGACCTTAGCTGTGGGTGGGAGGAGGAAGTGGGGCCTCTGGGGTGGGAAGGAGTCCGCCAGAGGAGCAGGGGGGACACGCCGAGGGCTCGGGGAACAGGCAGGTGGGGGCGGGGCTGGGAGGGAGGACTCAGAAGTGCTCACCACCCCGACGGTTTGGTTCCTCAGAGACCAGGCGTGCCATCAGCAGTCGGGAGTGGGCCGTGGGGGAAAGATGCTGCAGCCCTCGGGACTGGTCCTCTATAGACCTTGGAATGAATTAAACTTTCCTTCAGGCAATTCCGCTTCTGCTGTGAACCCCAGTCGTCTGTCACGGGGTCTTCGTCTGCTCAGGCTGCTGTTACAATATGACCAAGGGCTGAAGGCTTAAACACCAGACATTTATTTTCTCACGGTTCTGGGCTGGAAGCCCACGATGAAGATGCCAGCAGGGCTGGCTTCCTTTGAGGCCTCCTCCTTGGCTTCAAGTTGGCCACCTTCTTGCTACTTCTTCCCACGGTCACCTCTGCAAACACGCCTTGCTGTCTCTCTCCCCCTGAGGACGCTAGTCGTACCCGATGAGGGCCCAGCCTAGGAGACTTACTGTAATTTAATCACATCCTTAGAGACCTTGTCTCCAGAAGCAGTTGCATTCTGAGGTACTAGGGATTGGAATTAAGCAAATGAATTTGGGGATGGGCTGTCTTGCCACCTAGGGGAATATCCCAGTTATGGAACAAGCCTTTCGTGCCTTTGTGAATCTCGTTAGGCTAAACCCTGATAAGAGTCATCCGAAAGAGTCATGCATAATTTCTCTTTCTAGGGTTTAAAAATAACGGATGCTTCTCTATTGATAAATAAGGCATATATTTCCAGGCATCCTGGTGGGCAAGGAAGACTTATTTTTGACAGGCCAGAATTTCTCAGAGCCGGGGGTGGATCCAGGTTCTGTGGTGTTAAAGCGTATATAGAAAGTTTTGGGTACTTTCTTAAAAAAAAAAAAAAAAAGAGTACGAAATGATGAATATAAAATTAAGTATGGAAGGTAAAATTTGTTTAGAATGGAGAAAAATCACAACAAATGATAAATCTAAAATGCTGACAAATTTCACCACCAGAACAAAAATCCAGAAATCCAGCACACTAGGATAACGCCTGACACATCACAAAATCTTTTTTCCCTAGAGGGTCTGACACTGTATGTTTTGAATATCTCTTCATACAACAACAATTTTGGAATATTACTTCCTTTCGAGTGAGCGGAAGGGGAATTCAGTCTTTCTCCGGGCGTGGCTGAGGGAGACTTGCTTTGGATTATTGGCACTTTCAGGAAATGTCTTTGGGCTGCGACACTGTGTGCTGGCTCCTCGGGGCTGCCTCTGGAGGCTTCTCCAGCCTGCCTTGGAGGGTCCCAGCTTCGGCCTCTCTCTCTACCCACGGCCTTAGCAGCTCGTCCTGCTCAGCCAGGTCCCTGCACCCCCGTCCCCGGTCCCCAAGCCCCAGCAGGGTTGTTGGTGAGCTGTCGTTACGACTGGGCCGTGATCGCGCCCAGCGTGGAGCAGAGCCGACCCGACACACAACTGCCCTCCGGGCCCTTCTCGCCCAAACCCAGGCTGCGGTTGGGGCTGGCTTGTTGCGGTGGCCGGTGTGGCCACAGCTGCTCCCTATCCCCACGCCCATCACCAGGGCAGAGAGGGGACCCCCAGCCCCGATGAGGCCTATGCGTCCAGAGTGGGCTAGGGCTGCCGCCTCCTCCGTACGTCCGGGAGGGGCACGCGCAGGGCTGTGGTAGAGACCCGAGCAAGGGAAGTCTCTGAAGCTTTGGCTACATTAGCAGGTGGCATCTGCTTAGGAAGCCACCTTTGGCTGTCATGACCCTCCCCGCAAGTGAAGATGGATGAGGGATTTTTTTTTCTTTCCTGAGCGTTATATGGCAACAGAGACAAGATGTGTCCATGTGTAGCTTAGTTTCTGTCTCACGGTAACTGTGCGATAACTGACAGCTATTATGGTTATTAGTAAATTACCATCTGCTTTAATCATTCTCCTATGAGTTTTATCTGAACTTATGAGTCTGCCAGAGCCTGCCTTGGCTTGGGAGGACCCACAAAGCTGAGGGCCACTCCAAGCAGGACTCTCCAGGTTCAGTGCCCCCTTAGCTGGAACACCTCGATCAGAGATGTGGGTGTTGCTGCATGAACAGTGTGTGGATTACCTTGCAATGTCATGATCTGGCTGGTTCATCCCCTCGGTGAGTGTTAGTTGAGTGAGCCCTCCGGGGGAACACGTGAGGGCCAGTGGGAGAAACGGAAAATGATGTCTGACTCTTCCTCGAATCGATGACCCGAGAGTTGAGGGAATTGGACACATTGTTCACTTAGAAGCTTTGATTGCAAGACAGAAATTCGTTTGAGTAGCTTAAGGCAAAGAATGGAATTTATTGATTCATGTGATTGAAAAGTTGGAGGGTAGGACTAGCTGGCTCAAGTGAGCAAAGTGGAGAAATGGTTCAATGGGATCCTTGACACTTGACCTCGCCGGCAGGTGGTTATGTGTTCAGGTGTGTTTCTCCCCACCTGGGGGATCCGGGCAAATGCAGTCTTATGTCCTGGGCCTGAACATTCAGGGGGCTCCCCGTCTGGCCCTCGCCATCTGGTGGGAGAATGGACGGGGGACGGGTGCAGCCTGGTCCTCCCCGCAGTGGAGGCTGAGCCCGTTAGGTAGGCAGGTGTCGTAACAGACATGGCGAAGGAATGCACAGTAACTAGATGATGAGACTCTCACTGGGCGTTGTAGCTTTCTGTATAAATGACACGTGGGTCACAGTGCCTAGCAAGTGATCAGGAAATGTTTCCTGATTTGATCTGCCACCAGACTTTAAGTTCTGGGAGCAAATACTTTTGTGTTATTATCATCATGCATAGTGCTTAGCAGATAGAACATTTTCATAACTAGGTATTGAATTATTTTGCTGTAGCATTTGGGGGTAGGGAGGGAGTGGAGAGCGTATAAAGACTGCTTTGACCTGAGGGTCTGAGAGTCTTAATTTCTGGGACCACAGGGCTATATTCTTTTGAAAAGACAAAGCTGCCTCTTTTGTCTTGCTTTTGTAAATTTTCAAATTAAAATGTGAAGGGTGCCATGGATTGGTGGCCTCTGGTAAGAAGATGCCAATTCTATGAACATCAATCATATCTATTTATTTATGATGTAGTGTGAGTGCTTCTTTCTCCTGTGTTTTTAGACGTCATGTTGTAGTGTTTCCTGCTCCTAGTGACCTTGCTCACCTGACCATGTTCCTATTCTGGGTGTCATCACATAGCCACACCCTCCTCTCCATCTTCCGTCTCCACTCTCCTTCCGTCTGGAAGCATCTCGAATGGGGATACGATGTCAAGTACACAAATTAGCAGAGAGATGCTGAATCAAAGTGCAAATACTCTATGACATGTTGTGATCCATGGCATAGAATATTATTAAGTCTTATAAGGAGATTCCTATGATTATGTGTCCGTTTTCAGATTGATCTTTAAAAGAGGTGCATTATTAGTCAGCTTTCCAAGCCAATAACTGAGAGCTGCCCTTACGTCTGTCTTCCCCGAAGGCCCGTTCCAATCAGTCAGCACACCAACTTCACATCCTTCAGGCCACGTGAATTGCCTCTTTGGATTTCTTATCCAGATCACCTCACTTGTCTCTCCGCCTTCCATTCAGCTTACCTTCCATTCATTTTGCAGGCCTGGGCCAGCATGATCCCACGGAAACCCCATCCGTTTATCGCTTTTACTGGCTGCTTCTCACCTTAGAGGAAGGTCCCTAAGGCCTGTGCAGCCCCTGGGAGCTGGCGTCTGCCTCCCTCCACAGTCCTGGCTCTCACCTGCTCCCTGGCACTGATTCTTTGAGAAGAGAGAGATTGGCTCTCTGGCAAAGGGTCCTTAGGATGACCCTGATCTTTGGATCTTCTGGTTTTCCTCCTTCTGAAGCCCCCAGGTTCAGGGCTGTCTGATACCTGCTGCTTCTGGGACAGGTGGAGGAATTCCTGCTCCTAACCGCCCACACTTGGTGTTCTGGTCCCCTCGGCTTTCCCACCGGGGGCTACCGTGAGGCAGGACACTCTCTTCCCATCCTGGTTCCTTTAACCTTCCTGCTCGGCTCCCTTCCATTTGCACCCTCGGTTTTATCTCACCGACTTAAACAGGGCCTCGCAGGTGGTGCCGCACCTGGCAAGAGCTGGCGTTCAAGATCAAGGCCAGTTTCCTTCCAGCCCAACTCCCTGATCTGCCTTCTGCAAATGTAAGCTGGGACCTTGTTTGTTCCCATCTGAGTTCTTGACCAAAATCTGGATGCTGGCGGTGCTGGGAACAGACCTCTATGCCGGGGAGCAGACTTGACCCTGCCGTAACCGAGGCACCCGTGGGGTTCAGTTTTGCAGCCATTTTCTTTCCAAGAAAACCATAAGGAATTATGTCAAGTTAATTGCTGAACTCCAGAAATACTGCAGGTCGGGCGTAGACCGGCATCAGATGGAGCTGGGTTTGGATTGCAGCTTCCTGGCGGGGATCTGAGGGGACCCAGACAAGTGGGGAGTCTCTCTGAGCATCTCGGTCTGCCCTCTGGGAGCGACGACCTGGGGGAAGTCCCGGCGCCGCCAGGGTGCCGCTGTATGACTTTGGCCAGGTCGTGGCATCTCGCGCACCATGGGGTGACGAGGACTAGACCCCACATCAACGGCTTCAGAAACAGAGTCTGTAAGAAGCGCCCAGCAGGGTTAGCTCTTGCTGGTGGGCTGGTTACAGTTCCTATTACTTAGCTTCTCTTTACCTCAGACCCCCACCCATGAAGTGGGCATACCCTGCTGCAGCCTCACACAGGGCTGTTGTTGAGAAGCTTGGGGAAACTCCCTCGTGGCCTCCTCGCCTGCCGGAAGCCCAGGGTCAGCGGTGCTGGCTAAATGGTCGGCACTTCCCCCACCGATCCGTGCAGAAACGTCAGAAAAAGGAAATGAGACTGCAGTGGCAGAGTGGGAGAGGGACAGTGTGCGTGCGTGCACGTGTGGTGCGTGTGTGTGTGTGTGTGTGTGCGCACGCGCGGACACGCGCGCTCCGGGCGTTAGTGCGATGCTGTAACAAATTTCCTCCTGTGTTTTGAAAAGTGTGATGGCTCCTTGATTTCACAAGTTCAATCCCTGCAGTACGTATACCCCATCGCAGGTTGGCAATTACATCCTTGGCAATTGGTATTCCCTAGGGATTAATGTTTGGTGCCAGCTTTAACGTTAGAACCGTAATTAGAATATTCATTATGCTAATAGCCTCACACCATTCATCTTATGTATATTGATGCATGAGAAGATATGATAATTCCATGTAACTTACTTGGGAGCAGGTAGGCTAGTGTGTCATCTGAAGCACCCTTTTCCTAATCAGCTGAGACAGGAAGGAGGAGGAAATGAGCATTAACCCAGGACCCGCAATGCTCCCAGGCCCGCGTTGGGTGCTGTGAAGACGGGATCTCACAGAATGCTCACTGTCGTTCCGAAATAGGGATCGCTAGCATCTATGTTTCCCGGAGGAAGAACACAAGTTTGGGGCAGGAACTAAGGTGTTCCATGTCACAGTAGTGAGTTGGTGCTTAAGACAGGAGGTGAGCCCAGGGTCCCTTTCACTGAAGTGCAAATCCAGACAGTCATTTCTCTGTCCAGCTCTGGGGACCTGAGCAAAGATCTCTGTTTCTTTCTCACTCCATTTTCACCTTCCTCACCGAAGGAGTAGCCAGACCAGCTGAGATGTTTGCAACGCAGGTGGGAGTTTTCAGCAGGAGAGGGAGCAAGGCAGACACGAAGCCCTGTTTAAATTAATGCAGGAGCTCATCACTCAAGTTCTTTATTAAAGGAATAGAAACGTGTTTGTACAAACCAGAGGCAAGTTTCAGAATCACAGCTGGGTTCTCAGTCTGGGTAATTTTTAGGAAATTTCTATTAGTGGTATAGTCTTTCCTGTCACTGTGACTAAAGGGCACAGGGTGGGGGCAGGAGAAGGGATGGAGGGGGCCAAGAGGGCATGCAATGAAGATTTGGTCCTTCATCATCCTGGGGGTGAACTCCAGATGTGAGGCCTGGCCGCCCTCTGAGCCCAGGCAGAGGAGCTGGAGGTGGCCCAGCAGGAGGGCGCTGAGTGGACGTTGGGAGTCCTGGGCTCTCTTTGCCATGGCCGGGAGCGCTCGGCTCCTGTCTGGGCTTCTCTCCCCTCCTTTATAAGATGAGACTAGGCCAGCCTGAATTCTTTCAGTTGCAAGTGAGAGAAACTCTAGTAATTTGAGCTGAAGCTTTATCTTGGCCTACAGATGAGCCTCCTTTAGGCAGTGAGAAGCTGGGCAGGCAGCCTCTGCAGGCTTACCAGCCTCCGTTTAGGACTCTAGAGAAAAGAAGGCTATCCTCTCTAAGTATCCACACCGAAATTTCCAGGGAAGGTTCTAGGTGGTCTCTCCTGGCTCACAGCTTTACTCATGTGCCTGTGGCGAAGAGGATGCGATTCTGCGGCTGATTTTTTTGTCGGAAGAAGGTACGCAGGGACGCTGAGCGGACAACGGCAATTGACGTCTGCCAGGGAGAAGGGGTAATCCCTGTAAATTCCAGAATAAGCCAGAACGTGTTTGCCTGTTTCACCCGCTAAATATTTACTAACTTCTCCCAATACAAACTTTCTCCTTTCCTTATTTTCTTCCCTTTTTCGTGTAAACAAAATTGTTGTCGAAGGAGGAGGGAGATCTATCTGCCTGTTCAGCGTTTCTCCTGTTAAAGATTTGTTTAATCGCTGACTGGCTTCTCTCCCCATCCGTGGGTATAGCAGATCACCCACAAATCCGGGGGCACCTGCCCAACAGTCACAGACACTGAGCGGGTGAAGGGGCTCTTCACTGCTTTTGTCAAAACTGGGCAAATTTAACTCCTCTCTAGCCCCTTGATAAATTGTACCCAGGGGAAATGAAAACACAGTGAAAATACTAAATTTTATGGTATAACTATCTTCAAAAGCATCTGAAGGTACTCACCCCAAACACTCACACACACATGACAAAGCAAGCAACCCACCAACCAACCAGCAAACCAAAACAGTGACAGCAACAACTCAGTGCTTTTAACCAAGAGATGGAAATAGAAACATAAGGCAGCAAAGAAGTAAGTAGAAGAGTAGATCTCTCAGACTCAAGGTGGTGAGAGCGCCCATGATCTGAGACCACACTCAACTCTGAGGTTCTTAGCACCAGGACAGAGAGACCTTCTGTGACCTTTGAGAGCGAATCAGTTTCTCAGGGGCAATAAAAGTTTCCCCCTCGAGATAGGCGTTAGCATACCCATCTCTTCTAGCACTGTGTTCCAAAAGAGATTTTGTGTCTGAATTTCTATACAAACATCTACGACTGGTGCAAGGGACTGTTTTCTGTACTACAGAAATGGACGGCCTGTGGCAAGTTCTACTGGTAGGAAATACAAGTTGTGAAGTTGAGGTCTTCTGGCTGGTCTGACTGGGTCCAAATGTAGAATTCACCTGGGGGGTCTGGAGGGGCACTTGTTTCAGAAACTAGGATATGGTTACACGCGTCCATGATTGTTTGGTTTCAGGCACATCTGTCCGTCTCCTGACTGAGTGATTTGATGTCCCCGCATCAGGCCAAGTGACATGTTCCCTTTCTGAAATGCCTAGATGCCCTCAGTGTTCTTCAAATGCCACTTCTGGGGAGAGTTTTCTGAGTTCTCCCCAGGCTAGCCTATCTTCCCCACCACACCCAGCCCTCTGAGAGTTCACCCTGTCCACGTACACCTTGCACAGGACATGGTATATATCACAATTCTTTAGCAATCGTTTGTCTAATGCATGATCAATAGCTAAAGGCCAACAACCTTTATGAAATAGGAAAAGAGACACTAGTTAGGCAAATTTCAGATGAACTAGCCTACAATCTTGAATTAGATACCTTTTTTTTTTCTTAATGCACAGGTGGTGAGACAGGTAAGAAGCTATCTGCCAGGGGCATCAGAAGTAGGAATTTTCCAAAGATTTAATATAACACTTTTATTTAAGCCATTCATCTAAAGAGAGCTGAAATATTGGTTATGCTGGAAGAATCCATCAGTCCGTTGATGATATTTAGAATGCCTTTCAAGGGGCTAGTGCAATTCTAGGTGTTGGAGACCTAGCAAGGATAAGAGGGGGAAAAAAACAAAAACAAATAATGCATCTGCTTCTAGTGGGGAGAGAGGCATGATCAAACCGATAAGGTCATTTCAGGCAGTGAGAAGTAGTGTGGAGAAAATGCCAGATGTGGGGGGTGGGGTGGGGAGGGGCAGCTCTAGTTCGAGAGACCTGGAGGAGCAGAAGGCTCTGGAGCTGAGGCCTGAATGGGAGGAGAGGCAGCCATGTGAGGACAGCAGGAGAACACCCTCAGGAGGCAGGGACCCTTGCAAGCCCTGGGGCCGGAGTGAGGTTGGTCTGGGCCAGGGACAGAAGGCCAGCGTGGCCTTCTGCAAGACGAAACATCCAGACAAGTCAGATGACCAGGAAGAGCTCTATTATGCAGGGGCTGGTGGGCCCATTGATTTAGATTTTATTCTGAATATGTCAGGAAGGTTCTGGAAGGACCTTCTGGAAGGTTCTTGCTGGAAGGTTCTAAGCTGGCGAGTGACAAAATCTGACATAGGCTTTGCCAAGATTATACTGGACGCTGGGCAGAGCACAGCCTGAGTGAGGTGAGGGACACGGGGAGGCGAGACGGAAGCGTGGCCGTCGCTCAGGCTGGCGTGGATGGCGATGGCCACGAGGAGCGGGGCAGTGGAGCGGCGTGGGCAGGGCAGTGGACAGCACCGTGCTGGGGCTCCCACCCATTGGACCCACTGCTTCTAAGTTTCTGGCTAAGCAGCTAGTAGATGGGGTGTTCTCTCTCCCGAGAGAGAAAAGGCAACGGAAACACCTGGGTTGGCGGTGGCTGGGCTTGCGGACAAGGGGGCAGGTGCAGGGGCCACTGAAGACGCTGTTCTGCCCACGTTGCGCCTGAGATGCCTGCCGAAGTTGGTTATAACTCATCAGAGGCTGTTTTATTACAATTACGTTTTTTTAAAAGTCTTGAAATACACTGTATTCTACTTCTTTCATGGAGGTCTTAATTTTAGTTGACTTCTAGACACTAAATGCTGCTTCACTCACCATGACATCACCTTCCTTTTGTGTTCCGTTCATCCTTCTCTTTCTATTTACTTTGTTTCCTTTTTGTTGCTTTGGAGGAAAAATAATAAACCCTGTCATTTTCCATTGCCTTTGGATACCGTATTTCAATATAATAAATGTCTGCAACTCGTTCATTGGCTCGTGCGTTCATCCAAAGGACGTTTTCTGACCTCCCAGCTCTGCACGAAGCTAACATAAGAAGTTGAAATGGGTGGATACAAAGAAAAATAGAACAGAATATGGGGTGATGGAGAGGTGGCCAAGCAATAATAAATAGTCACAACATTCACTTGCAAAAAACAGAGAGTAGAGGGGGCCCACGGGGGACACAACCCTAGGGGATGCCAAGGGTGACTTTGAAGAGCTCCTTGCAGAGTGGGAAGTCATGGAGCAGAGGGGACACTGAGGCCGGCCGGAGCCAGGCTGGAAGAGCTGTGGGTGCTGAGCGGAGGAATTTGGATTTTGAGAGATTGGAGCTGGTCAAAGATTCAAATGACTTCACACTACTCTCCCAGTGGTTCCCTGCAGGACCGAAGGCTGCATAACCATTGGCGCCTACAGTTTCGTCACCCGGGGACATGGTGCCCTGGCCGTGACCCACTCACCATGGGAACAGAGCTCGCTCCCTGGACCCCTGTTACGCTGACCTTGGCTTCCAACACTAGATGGAATAAAGTATGAAAACTACTGTTGGTGGTTAAGATTGCTCATTGCTTTCTGTGGCCAAAAGAGTAGGGCTTCCATCTGCCAGCATTTTGAAATAAGCATTCCGGTTTTTACATCTGGTTGGACCCCACCCTGGTGGAGATACAGAAATGCATGTGTTAATGGGATTGATGTTGTGAGTGTGAGTGCGTGTGAGTGCGACCGGGTGTGAGTGTGTGAACCTTTGTGCGTGCGTGTGTGTGTGTGTGTGTACCTCAAGTTGACTCCTCTGGGGGCCGGAGCCCGCCTACTCTGAAAGAACTCCCATCAAAGTCAAGATCAAACGCTTGTAAAGACGATTCAGAGGCAAGGAGAAGGGCTGTTTTGTCGCAGGAATATTTTCAGGCGGTTTAGAGTGAGAGGCTTCCAGACATGGCTGGAAGCGAGGCTGGGCGTGAAAACAAAGACCGCTGTTGCAAAGCTCACGCGAAGGGCATGTCAGCCATAAATATTTAGCGTTATTAAACTCAAGTATTTATTAAAAACACGAGGCTTTATTTTAAAGGATTTCTGGGCTTCTTGTGCTTAACGTCAACCCATGTTAGCACGCACGGCTTTACCTTTCAGAGGAAAGGTTCAATAGCCGGTGTTTAGTGAGATCTGTACACCTACAAGCTGCAGATGGTTTCATTTTATAAGAGATGAAACTGCATTTGGTGGAACTGATTAAATATAAAAACACCACCATCTGCCATTTATTCTAATATAAAATGGTTTGGGCAGATGCTGACATCTTTCGAGATGATTGATTCATCCCTGACAAGAGAAGACGAGCAGAGGCTCCCAGCTGCCCACTGCTCAGACAATACCAGTTTACAGGTGCAAACACCAGTTCAGGCTGCTTGTTGTGGAGGGAGCAGGTGAATAGACAGCACTTTAATAAGGAGCGGATTTCTAAGCACATTCACTGTCTCCTCCCCGCTCCTCACTGCCCTTGACTTTTGGCCCCCATTTTAGCTGGAAGAATATTCTACACACACGCAGCATTCTAGCCAGTGCCTGATGTCCCCGGCCCTGGGATCGCTGGGAGGAGTCTATTTTAGTGTCGAAAACATTCAAATGCTCTCTACATGCATTACTGTTGCGTATAGAATTTTTTTTCAAAGCGGACTGTAGGATTTCATTAAAAAATATGTTGTTTACAAAGAAGCCAAGCCACAGGTTACAGACCGACTTAGAAACAGCTGCATCCCCGAGTGCTCCAGCTTCGATGCCCTTTCCAGAAGACTATATGTTTATATCTTTGGGTAGGGGCGTTTTCCTAAACATTTTTTTTTTGAACAACCTGAATATTTTGAGAAGGAAAATTTAGACATCGAGACATTTATTGGGTGCTATGTTTATAAAATATCCGTCTACTTAGGTAGTGATTGTTAGATGCAAAATGATTTATCTTCTCTGATAGAATTAAAGCCAGAGGAGAAGCTGGTTGTTTTTTTCTTTTCCATCTGCTTCGTTGCATTTTTAAATATGGGAGTTCTTCATGGATGGTTAGGCAAAGTGATTTAAGACGACTTCTTGATATTATTTTCAATTAAATGCAGCGAGCCTGTGCGTTTCACAACGCACTCGGGCTGAGATGACATGGACACGTAATTGCGCGTGTTTGTGCAGATAACTTTCCATTTTGGTCCTCATAGAAAATTTGGTTATTTTGAATCAGATGCTTACCCACTTATTTCTTTTCTATTTCTTGTTGCCCATTTCTTCTGCAGTCTTGTCTGGTCATCAAAAAAGGAGCATTAGATTTTATCTATTTCTCTACCACCTGTTTAAGTGACCCTTGTAGTCAGTGTTACTAGAAGCTTCTTTCTAGTCACATTCTTAGCATCTTTTCTCTTTTCTCCTACTCATACCTTAGTCTTTACACACTTTTCATATCCTGTCTGCCTCTTTCTACCACCACCTGTCTGCTGGCCTTCTTGATACCGTTTGCTATCTTATTTCTCCCCTTCCTCCAGGTTTGGGGCGTACGAGGATTCACCTTTTCAAAGTCGTAGGATACTCTGAGGGGCTAGTTCCTTCCTGCTTCACCTCGCCCATCTTCCCAAACTCTCGCCTCTCTCGGTGTCCTTCTCTCCGGCTCCTCTCCCTTCGTAGACGGCCTACTTGCTGAGAGCTGGAAACGCAAGGAAGAACAAGATATTGTTATGGGCATAACCGTGTCCCCTCCTCCCAGAAAAATTCATATGTTGAAGTCCTAACTCCAAGTACCTTAGAATGGGACCATATATGGAGATAGGGTCCTTAAAAAGTAATCAAGTTAAAGTGAAGTCATTAAGGTGGGCCCGAGTCCAATCCGACTGGTGTCCTTATAAGAAGAGAACATTTGGACAGACTCACAGAGAAGGAAGCCCAAGTAAAGAAACGAGGAGAACACAGCCGTCCACAAGCCAAGGGGCGTGGCCGGACCACATTCTCCCTGGCGGCCTCGGAAGGAGCCAACGCTGCAGACGGCTGGGTCTCAGACTTCTGGTCTCCAGCACTGGGAGAGCGTAAATATCTGTTATTTAAGCCCCCGGTCTGTGCTGGTTTGTTACAGCAGCCCCAGCGCACCCATACAGAGACTGCCTGGCCCTTGGGGGGACCCCTCTGGATGGGCGATAAAAATGCGAAGAACTATCGTGACACAGTGACAGGAACTCTAATGGAGCTTGTAGCAAGTCAGAGCTTAGGCCATCTGAAAGGGTCAGGAAGGCTTCTTGGAGGAGGGGGCATGAATGTTACAACTTAAATGATGAGGAAGGAGTTTTCAGGCAGGCATTTGGAAGAAAGTATTCTGGGCAAAGAGACATTCATGCAAACTTCGGAGGGCGTGTGTAGGAGAACCATGGTCACAGGTGTTTTGTCATTGCTCAGGTAATGGTGGTACTTTTCACCTACATTCCCTGTCCTCGATGGCATGGCCTTACCTCCTGCCTCTACACCCGTCTTCGATGAAGGACATTCCCTAGTCAGTGAGCAAACACACTTGTCTCTGGAATCCAAGGTAGTGTTTCTAACCTTGGACTTGAAATGGGAAGGGAGCGTGGGTGGTGTCTCTCTCTGTACAACCTCCTGGTTTAAACAACCATATATGGTTGGGTCTCGCAGCTCCGTGACTTGGCTGAGCTCAGCCAGGCAGTTGTCCCCAGGTCCCTCATGTGCTTGCAGTCAGATGATGAACGGAACTGGAATTTATCTGGAAGCTCGACTGGGTGGGGTTCCTGGGTGGGCTTATTCGCTCACATCTGGCACCCAGCGAGATGGTGGGAGCAGCCACAGGTGCTTGGCTCTTTTCTCCCGCACTGCTTCTCTACGTGCTAGTTTGGGCTTCCTGGCAACATGGCACCAGGCCTGGATTTCTCCAGAACAAGGCTTTCGGGAGAGAAAGGCAGAAATTCGCACCCCAGCCCCAGATGTCATGCAGCAATCCTTCGGCCTCATTTTATTTGACGCCACACCAGCCAAGATTCAAAGTGAGGGGGCCTTCAGAAGGGCAAGACGTTGGGGATGTCTCTTTAATTGGAGCGTAGTTCCCGTAAGTATGTTTTGGGTAGTAACACCAGGTTTGTGTTGGGTTCCATCTTCCTTGTGGTAGCAAGCTGACTCTGTGAGATCACAGTCAAGAACTTGAGCTGCAGCGAGCACCATGAAGTAGGTTTTTTCTGCCTGAGAACACTGGGTCAAAAGAGACTCAGCTTTAGTAACTAGGTCATCTTAGCTAAAGCGGATGACTGCATGCAGATGTCACAGCCCAGAGCTCCAGGGGAGTGTCCGACTGGGGCCAAAGTTGACAAGGAACATCAATCAGAGTTTTCTGGATGGTTTGATTGCTACAAGGTGACTCAAGGCATAAGGGGTATCCTTTGTGAAGCCATTAAACCTGTCTTTAATGAATGAGGACCCATCAGCATGACCATTCTCCTTGCTTATAGGAGTACCTACAAGCCACCCATTTCTATGACCCCTAAGTCATGATGGGGGAGCCTTTAAGAAAATCTTCTCTGAAGCCAAAGCAACTGAAATATAAGTTAAGGTGAAAACTTCAACTGGACGCTAATTCCTTTTCTATGAGTTATCTTTCAATCCTAGTTAAAAGGATTAACTCTTCAAAGCAATGAGACTTGTTGGCTAAATGGTTGCAAGAGCCACGGACTTCGGCAACGACAGGACGGTTGGCTTTCAAGTTGCAGGCAGAAGGCAAGCGTGATCTGAACTTCTTGTGTGCAGCTTCCTTCCTGGGATAGACCACCCCACTGAGTCTCCCAGCTCCTGCTCCTTCCTGGGCTAGCCCACCCCACCGGGTCTCCCAGCATCACTCTGTCCACAGCCTCTCTAATGGCTCTGCCTAATTTGTGCCATTTTCCCTGTGATATTACTTTTCATTTTTTTCCCCTGCAAGCAGATTTCTTCTGCCATATGCTCATTTAATTCTAATTGTGGTGCATGAACATCTTGTGTAGTAAGTGGCCGCGTCTCTGGAGGCTCCGGGAAGCTGAGCGCTGCGTGACCCGTGAAACCGTGTCAATGTGAGAATCTCATTGGGCAGGTCTGAAAGCTTGGATCTCTCATTCCTGATTAAAAATAGCACAGGTCCAGAATATTTTTGTCCTTTTAATAGAAGGCCATACTGTTTGATTGCTCCTAAATTGCATCATGCTTACATATCTGTTAGGGGGAAAATTGCCATGCAATATGTTTTGAGAAGTTCAGTTTCTCTGAGTGGAGGACCTCAAAGTTTGAATCTGGCATGTGAGGGCTGAAATAAGGAATGGTAATTTTTAAATTCCCCATCACCAGGGGTAGAAGTTTCCTGGGCTTGGCAAGTTGACAAGATGATGATGATCCTCACCAGTAGGTATTCCTGGGAGCATCCAAGGCATGCTTGCTTTCAAATATGTGCATCATCATCGGTGGAAGGGTTGGCTTCCGTCTGTTCATTGCCACCTTACCCGGGCTGCAGGTAAAGGGAGGGGAGGGAAGGGCTGGGGAAGGACAATCCGCCCCACGAAGCTGAGTTCCTGCCTCTGAGCTGAAGAGGGGAATGATTTGGATTTGGGGCAGAACTGTAGCATCACTCTGGAAACTGTCTGATACCTCTTTGTCCATGTTGGCCAATGTCACTGGCCCTTTCCTCTCAGTGCCCCTTCTGTAGCCCATCCCTCCCAGAAAGCACTCCTGGAATTTGGAGCTCTGTGGACAGTTGTGCTGGGTCACCATTTTTTCTTTTCTTTTCTTTCTTTCTTTCTTTCTTTTTTTTTTTTTTTTTTTTTTTTGGTTTGGTNGTATGGTATGTGCCATCTGGAGGGTTGGCTGGAGCCAACTTCGTTATTCATTCAAAGTGAATGGTGGTGGCTGACCCAAGGCTGTGAGTTCAAGTCTGTTATGTCAGCAACTTGATAGGAGGAGGTGTTCTTTATAAATCACTATGAACCAGGTTCTTTCCAACCTCTGAGATTATCATGGGTTCTCTTGTCTCAAATGCCCTACTTTTCTTCTTATACAGGAAAAACTACTTATTGCTAAAAAAAAAATCCCACGGCTACATTTGAGTCTCCTTCCCTGCAGGCTGTAGATCTATGTGTGTATGGATCTCTAGCTAGCAGACAGAAATGATCAACGGTGGTAGTGTCTTGAAACTTTTCACTTCTAATGCCTTTTTGGCCTTAGTCGGTTCACTCACTTAGTCAATCTATGTATTTCCGAACTACTTTCACACAGAAACTCTTCTAATCTTTTGGGTTAATTTGTTGCCTTTCTCCTGGTTCTCTCATCTCTTTCTGTAGAGATGTTCACCAGAACAGCATGGGTGTTTCAGGGGGAAATTAATTCCTTTGCCCTTTCACAGAGATTTAATGCGATCCTGTTTATTTTTCACAAGAACTATGTCCACTGGGTAATGGTTGACAGATGCTTTTTATTTACCTTATGATCATGTTTCATAGTTTTCCTTGCTATTTAAGAGGGCAAAAACACCTTGAACTTTCAAGAAATAGCCCAGGGTACTTAAACACAGCCTTTTTTCCAAATCAGCTACAGTGGGAATTGTTACACCATGGAAATTGGCAGAAACTGCAAATCAGGCTTTTCTTGTCTTGTCTTATCTTTCTTTTTTTTAATCAAGAGCCGGTTTGCTGTTTCATCTCTAGTTATAGTAGACTGCTTTGCTTCCCATGGGCTCATATGTCCCATTTAGATCAGCTTACAATTCATGAAACATTGGTGTTCTATGAGCTTGTGATAGGTGCTCATTTGGAAAAGAAAAAGGGTCTTGAACAATTATGGGGTAAACACAATTAAATTTTTTTAAGGTTTTATTTATTTATTTGAGAGAGAGAGACTGAGAGAGCTGAGGCAGAGGGGCAGAGGGAGAGGGAAAAGCAGGCTCCCTGATGAGCAAGGGGCCCAATGCAGGGCTCAATCCAGGGTCTTGGGATCATAACCAGAGCCAAAAGCAGACGCTTAACCGACTGAGCCACCCAGGTGTCCCATCCCAGTGGGTGGGTGAAAGTGTGCTGTAGTTGGGGGTGGGGGTACCACCTGAACTAAGGGAGCTCAAGGGTTCATGGTGCCTCCTTATCTGGTCTGTTTTCTTCTCTCCCTGTCTCTCCTGGTTCTTACTTACCTTCCCACTTGTATAAAAACATGCTTGTTCGTAACATAGTCTTTGTGACTTGATGAGATGTCTTTTTTGAAAGTCTAAATGAATTTGTTGTGTTTGTTTTTCTTCGAGTGCTATCTTCTCTAAGATCCTGATTGGTTAAATATTGCTGTAAGGAGAACACTGCCCCCAGTAAATGTGCTTATGTGCTGGGTGACCCCTCCTTGATTACAGGTCATGTCCTCATGTGACGTGTGCAGTGGTTCTAATCTAAATACAACGCAGCCACATGGCTTTTCCACTCATAACCGTGATTCAGTGTCTATGTTTGCACAAGGCTGGAACTGTTCATTCTACCTAAATTCAATCAAATCGTGAAGGCCATGTCATTGTTTCTTATAAAGCATTTCTGTATATTTTTGGAATTTTTTTTAGTGATCCATTGATATGAATTGTGAGAAACAGTTCAAGTAGAGTATTAACAAGTAACAAGAAAAGATTTTCATGTGAAAGTGAGACTCAGAGAAGAATTGTTAATGCTATGAGTAAATACACATAAATTTTCTCAAGACATTACCTGCATGTTTCCTAAGATCTGGGCTCTGACGGTTTGCAAGCCTGTCTCATTGGGATTTTACCAGGGGGTTGAGAGGCAGAGGTGACTAGGGGCCTGGCACCCATTATGGATGGTCTGAACGAGTGAACTTCTGAGTGATAGATGCCCCTGAGGTCTCAGAGCTGTTGGGAGACATTACCCCTCACGTGAATATTCATGAGGTGAGGGCTGCTGCCTGCAGCTCACCTTGGAGATTGGTAACAACCCAAAACAGGCTTAGATGTGATGACTTCACTTTTAGGAGCTTAGGTTAAGGAAATATCCTATACAAGCAAGGATAGTCACTGAAGTACCGTTTATACATGTATTTTTTTTAATGCTAAAAAACATCTTTTTTTTAATTATGTTAGTCACCATATATTACATCATTAGCTTTTGATATAGTGTTCAATGATTCATTAGTTGCGTATAACACCCTGTGCTCATTACAACATATGCCCTCCTTAATACCCACCACCTGGCTTACCCCATCCCCCCACCCCTTCTGTAACTCTCAGTTTGTTTCCTGGAGTCCAGAGTCTCTCATGGTTCATCTCCCCCTCTGATCTCCCCCCGCTTCAGATTTCTCTTCCTTCCCCTAATGTCCTCCATGTTCCGCACATGAGTGAAACCATATGATAATTGTCTATCTCTGCTCGACTTATTCCACTCAGCATAATCCCCTCCAGTTCTATCCATGTCGATGTAAATGGTGGGTATTCATGCTTTCTGATGGCTGAGTAATATTCCATTGTGTGTATGGACCACATCTTCTTTATCCATTTGTCTGTTGAAGGGCATCTCGGCTATTTGTTTGGCTATTGTGGATATTGCTGCTATGAACATTGGGGTGCATGAACCCCTTCTTTTCACTACTTATGTATCTGTGAGGTATTTACCCAGTAATGCAATTCCTGGGTCATAGGGTAGCTCTATTTTTAACTTCTTGAGGAACCTCCATACTGTTTTCCAAAGTACCAGCTTGCATTCCCACCAACAGTGTAAGAGGGTTCCCCTTTCCCCGCACGCTCACCAACATTTGTTGTTTCTTGCCTTGTTAATTTTTGCCATTCTAACTGGTGAAAGATGGTATCTCATTGTGTTTCTGATTTGTGTTTCCCTGATGACTAGTGATGTTTAACACTTTTTCATGTCTGTTAGCCATTGGTATGTCTTTTTTGGAGAAGTGTCTGTTCATGTCTTCTGCCCATTTTTTGACTTGATTATTTGTTTTTTGGGTGTTGAAGTTGAGAAGTTCTTTATAGATCTTGGATACCAGCCCTTTACCTGTAGTGACTTTTGCAAATATCTTCTCCTACTCTGTGGGTTGCCTCTTAGTTTTGTTGACTGTTTCCTTTGTTGTGCAGAACTTCTCGGACTTCTTCAAGATAAAAAGCTTCCATTTTTACATTTAAAAGGTGGAAAACATTCCTGTCTGGCAGTGGAGGATTTGCAAAGCATGCTATGGTAGGAATATAACATAAGTACTATACCAATCACTTAAAGTGATATTTATTTATACTCATTGACATGAGAAATACACATTACATATTGTTAAGTAAAATAAAGGCTGCTCATCAAGTAGTCTGTTAGTATAAATATATTTTGGGGGTAAATTTTATATGTGTATGTATGTTAAACCCCACGAATGTATATGTATGCATAGGAAAAATACAGAAACTTACGTATCAGGGTGCTAATGATAGATTTCTTCTAGGGAAAGAAATGTTAAGTTAAATTTCTTCTTTGTGTTTGCTTCCTTATCTGATTTTTAAAACACAATAACTCTGTTTTATTTTAAAGAAAAAAGTGACCCTGGAGCTGTTGGTTTCCTCTGTCAGTCCTGGGTGTATTCGCAAGGCCCCGAAATCCCTCACTTCCCACCTCGGGGAGCCACTCTCCCCACACCTGCCCACTGGCCCAGTGCTGTGTGCTTCTGGCTGTGGCCGGGCATACCTGGGCTCTCCTGTGTTCTGGAGTTCAGCCTCCAGTGGCTGCCTCTCTGCCTACCTGGAATTCTACCTTGTTCCCGAGCCCAGTACTGGTCCCTGTTTTTTTCTGATTCTGATCCTTGAGTCCTTCCTTGTCATCTGCAGGATCCCTGCTCTTCTGGTGTCCTCCTGTCTTTGTGGGTCTCAGACCCCTGATGTTGTCGCAGGGCCTCACCCCCAGCTGTGGTTGCTGACATCCTCCTCTCTGCTGACAGACCCTCTGCCGATCTCCCTTCTGAGGGTCCATCACCCACGGACACGATGACCTCACTGTCCACGCACATGTACGTGGGATCTGTGTGTACACCCCAGGCTGGGCTGCCCCTCGGGCCCTGCAGGGGCTCTTGTCCCCTCGTTACTGTGCCTGGCTGTGCGGTGGATCTCTTTCCTGTTCAGGGCTGGCCCCTTCTGCCTGGTAACCATGTCTATTCTCAGGTGGAAATTGGGGGAGATTCCACTCCGTGAGGCCCCGTGGCCTAGACAAACCAACTTGGACCTGACACAAGAGAGATGTGGGTGTAACAGTTGATAAATCAGGGTAAACTCACCCATTTAATAGGAATTCTGTCAGCTGCAACGACAGGCCAGTGAGAGTCCTGAGGAGAGTTGTCTCTGGGTCACAGACCCTTCTGAGGATTTGGCGGAGGCACGGCCGTGCCGTCACCTTAGCGCACTCGGCGGCCTCCCTGCTCCTTCCTCCCCACCCCCGTGGGCCTGCTTTCTGACAGGCAACCAAAGATGCTTTGCCAGTGGGCTGTTGCCACTTGGGAGCAAGGGTCTGTCTTTGAGAGGGGTCCTCCTGGAGTCGGTTCCCGCCCCAAGCCAGGCAGGCGCAACTCTGTTACCCATGTGGAGCATCCCTGGCTCTTCCTGGGCCCCTGACTGTGTGCTCGGCTCTGTCTCCTGCCCCATCCTGGGCTCATCTCTGCCTCCTTCATAGTATCGGTCCTTCAGATCCCGTTTTGATCACTGACGACTTTTGTGGGCCACAATTCAACCCATAACGGTCCATCCTTGGGCCCCTAAAAATGCATGTCCTTGTCACACGTGAGATCCATCCCTACCCCTTCTCTTGGCCTCATCGAATTGTCCTGGCTAACCACAGGGGCTCTGAAATGTAGAGACAGGTGTTTTTGATGAGTTTACAACATGCAGAATGCTTTTGTGTCATGAACTCATTTGATAGAACTTGTGGCAGATAAACCAGGCCTGACTCAGATGAAGCAGCCAGTAAAAAAAATATATTATTTTAAAATATGGAACCAAGGCTCAGGGGGCTTCAGTGGGAGGTTGAAGATCACATGGCTGGTGGAGGAGGGGGAGGGGCCAGGTCGAGACCCTCTTCAGGCTTCCACTGCTCTCGTTCTGTACCACTCATTTGTCTGTGTCTTGTCTAGCAGGAATTGATTTATTGGTGGGTGACCTCAGAATCTATGCATTTTTTTCAGGTAGGGTATAGTAACATGCATAGTATGGTGCAGAACAGGTGAAAACAATTACCTCGAAAGGCCAAAACCAGCCGGGAAATCACCATGATGGGTTCTCATAACTGCTGGGATCTTCTCTTGAGTCCAACTGTTTGGAATTTGACTTCAGGGATTCCACTGTATTGAAATTAGCTTGGAGAGCACAGTAGTTATGCTTTGGGGAGGGTGGAGAAGTTCTCTCTTCTTGCACGGGGAATCTAGGAGGATTTTCATTCTTTTTGGTGGCTCTCCCACCTCACTTATCACTCTTCCATGGCAGGCCTTGACCTCCTGTATGAGGCACCTGCTTTTCCCTTTGGCTTTGTCCAATGTCCTGATAAAATACACACAGTCTATAGCTGTTCAAATGATGTGGCTTTTCCCAATTCGTTTACACTACTTTACTCCAATAGGTAAATAAGACACAATGCCCCTTGGTGTTAAGATTGACTAAGTGGGCAGTGGACAGCGTGAGGGGTGATTGTCTAAAGTCCCAACGGGAAGCTTGTTTCCTGCTGTGGCCGAGAGACTCTTTCAGCCATCGCTGCATGCCAGTCACTTAAAGTCTTTTTTCTGTCTCTTCCTGCTCTTCCCCTTCTAAAATTCATTTTCTAGATCAATATTGTGTCTCCGGTGTCAAATAATGGATACAAATGCCTCTTCTCATTTAGAGGCCATTTACAAAAAGGAAAATCGCTTCTCTGATGAAAAGCAGGCTTTAAAAATTTTGCGAGGGAATTAGCTGCAGAAATGGCTCTATTAGGAAGCGTCCATTGTAAATCACGCACGTAAGGCACTTCAAGCTTATTAAAGTCACGCTTTATGATGTAGAGCAATTTTTGGCCCTTGCAGATGGGGCTTTATTTGTCTTGTGTCACTCTGTAGTCTAGATGGTTGCAGGGAGTTTCACGAAAGAAGGCTCACGACTAGGGGCATAGACTGAGACCGAGCCAAGTGGGACACTGAGAAGCTCGTGTTGCCGGAAGGATGCCATTGGTTTCCTGCTTGTTGGCAGAAAGCTCCTCTTTAGAAATTTAGAACTGACTTTAAAACGGACACAGCAAGGCTCCCTGTCTCTGATCTTTGCACAGCTTCAACTACGTTGCTGACACGCTGTCGGCCCCAGCTCGGGGCCTCAGTTTCCTTGCCGGCACCTGCGTCCTGTGGCCCTTTGGAAGGTTATATGGAAGAACACACACAATGTGTTGCAAAGGATGACTGCATGCAGCAAGCACACAATGCACGTTAGATATTTTGATCACTGTTATCATTCCCTGGCAGCCCAGACGCAGGAGACTTCTCTTCCGAGGCGGTGCTCAGCAGAACGATGATGATGTCAGAGGAGGTTTTCCACACCCAGAACCGCAGGAAGTGATGCTCGGGAACATGGCCAACCAGTTGTGGACTGACCTTCATGCGTCTCGGAGACTGGAGGCCATAGAGCCTGCCCTTTGCAAAATCCACCCAGGCTTGTCGGGAGGACCTGGCTCGGATGCCTTCTCACGATCATGGAGAGATGGCAGAAATTACATATGTTTGGGTCATTTTACATAAAACCTACAAGATTTTATGACCTGAGCCTTATATGTCAACCTGATTCATATCTATGTGTTCAGTTCCATGTCATGATGATCACAATGCTGTGTTTTGACGGTGACATCCGTCAGCCCTTCTGCGGCCTCAGTTGATTTGGTTGACGGAGCCGACTATGTGGGATCCCGTTCTTCCTGCTACTTCCTGCTGTGTATCTACCCAGACTCCATGAGCTCTTAAACTAATGCTACTTCCAGTGGCGGGGGAGGGACCTCTGGCCTCGGCTACAACCTCTAATCACACACCCACAGCCTGTCTGCCAAACACAGGATTGCGTTATAATCATCAAAACCATTTGAGTATCCTTTATGCATGAGGCCCTTGGGAAGAGTAAATACACAGGATTTGTAATGAGACTTGGTTATGGTTGCAGTAAAGGTGAGAATTACTATAAAATCAGAAACCAGAGCTCATTTCTATGAGAATGTGCAGCTACCTCTCCCCAACCACATTTTTAGCAAAGTTGTTAACAAGTCAATCTATGGACACGTGTTAGTTTCATTTACAGTAAGATGATGCCGGGGCCTTTCTTGTGAAGCAAGGACCCACGGGTATAAAACAAGATGTGTGAAGTTCTCCCAGATTCTACACAGGGTGCTAGAGGTTGGGGTTGGACACCCTGACACCACTGCACACACCCACATGCTGTATGAGCGTGTTCTCATACACCCCAAGCTGTACGAGAAGGGCAGTGGGAAGCAAGATGGCAGCTGGCCTTCTGGGGTGCAAGCTCCTTTCCTCCTTCCCATGGTGGAGGGTAGTATTTCTGTCCTTGAAGTCAAGGTCAAGTCTCCCGGGGAATCGCACGGCCACAGGAAGTGTCTGCAGAATGAGGAACCTGGCCGCATGTCCCTGTCCGGATATCTCGCCAAGCTCCAGATGTCCCTGGGCCCGGCCTGGCACTACCATTGATGCGGGATTTGGGAGGTTGTGTGGGGAACTTGAGACAGGTTCTCTGACACTCGAAGATGTGCTCGATCATAGAGACTGTTGCCCGTTTTGCATGTAGAGATTTCTAAAGACAGGAGGCATGCCAGGAACAGAGCATTAGGTGCCTTGGGAAGGATTTCCAGATTTTCCGGCTTTCTAGGCCCTAGTGAGCCTAGGTGAGAGGGGGCTCGCATTCTGTGGTTCCGCACAGAGAGCTATGGAAATTATTGGAAGCACGGGACCCCAGCACCAGTGAATACGGGTGCCGAGAAGAACCGTGGCTTCCCAGAAGAACCGTGGCTTCCCTACCGGGGAGGCCAGGGTGACACAGAACGCCAGCCCCAGGAGACCACACCAACCACACCTGGGGAGAGCGGCCTTTGCCAGAGGGTGTGGGCAACTCCTCCTCGCCTCCCTTGTCCAGGCGTGTGCCCAGCCCCTCCGGCCCCCAGGTTGTCCTCCCTGCCAGTGCAGCTCCTGCATCCACATCCCCTGTGGTCCCCTAACGTCATTCAGGCCGTCACTGGTGTGTCCCTCCTCCAACGTGCCTTCCGTGGTCACGTCCTCCACGCCCGTGCTGTGCTTTACTTTTCTACATCATCGGCTGACATGACACTGTAGGCTCCCCTGTCCACTGGGTATCTCCCCTACTCTGAACACTGGGCACGTAAGGTTCAAGAGGAGAGGAGCTTTGTTTTGGCCTATCCCCAGGGCGTAGGAGAAAGGCAGCATGGCGTCGGTGCTCAGCGAACATCTCCTAGATGAATGGATGAATGAATGAATGGAGGGATGAATGAGCTGGGCTCATCCTCCCATCACGGCCAGGTAGTTACTCATGGTGAACCATCCTCAGTGCCAGTTGTCTTCCTTGGACCCCTCCAGAACCTTCTTGGGCCTGACCCGTGCTTCAGGCTGAGTGGTTCGAGCTGGGTTTGACCAGGAGAAGCGCCTGGAGGAAACTTGGAGAGAGAGTTGGGGTACTGATTCCCCTAGCCTCCTCCCTGCTGGGTTGTGCCTATCAGTGTCCCTCCCCTGAGGCCACGGTGCCTGCCCGGTGGGCCCTCTCTCAAACCTGGAGCTCGCAGCTCGTCCCCCTCAGACCCAGGGAATGCTTCTGGCCGCAGCTCCTCCCTGCTCTTCGCTCACCGATCTGTTATCTGTACCTGCCTCCCAGTCTGGAAATGGTCTTTCCCTGAATCTCGTTGACAGCCCCCACAAGTGCCATCTCCTTCTGCTGGGACCTGACTGACGCACCAGCCTCCTCACTAAGTCTTCATTCGGAGCTAGTGCCAGGAACCTCGCCACGCCAATGCCACTCAGACCAGCAACATCAGCGCTTGCTGGGGGGGTGGGTGTTAGAAATGCAGAGTCTCTGGCCTCCCCATTCCAGTGGAGTCAGAATCTGTCCTTTAAGAATATCCAAGTAGTGATGTCCATGTGGGTCTGCAGAGCACCGGCGGGATGGGGAGGAGGCACTGGGTGAGGATGGGACCATGCCCCACCTGACACTCCATGGATGCTTGTCAGCTAGCGAGGCAGGCTCTGCAAACATGGGCAACACACTGCTTCTTCCGTTTACCTCCCGTGGACAGAGAGCTCCTCCATGCTGGATTCAAGCTGCCTGCATTCCAGTCTTGCCTCTCCGCTCACTAGCATGCAACTCAGGGAGACTTCCTTCCCCTCTCTGCTTCCTGGGGATGGTGACGATGCTTCCCAACAGGATTGAGACGATTAAATCACAGGTGACAGAAGAAGCAAGAATAAGCCAGGTGGATACACATGGGAAGAAAAACTCAAGCAGGGAAGAATAGTGAGGACGCCCTTGGGCCCGGGGCCAGTGCCACCCACAGTGCCACTACGTGGGTACTGAAGAATACTGGTGGTGGTGACGGCCTGTCATTTCGGGTAGGAGTGGAGGGGACAGATTTAGGTAATACACAGGCTGGAAAATCTACTTGTGCATACGGGCTCACTAACACAAGACAATCACCTACAATGACAATCACGACACCGTTTGTATTTACTGGCGAGTCTGTAAGGCCCTTTCAAAGATACAATGCACATACTTTGGAGTATAAGAATCAGGGCCCCCAGAAGATGGTTCCAGGCAGACCTCAGTCAGATGGAGACCTTCCAGAACAAAGTTGACTGTAAATGAATCCCTGCTTCCAAATGTAATTCTGCAGATGCACTTTGATTTCACAGCCATTGATCAATAATTCATTTGGCTTGTGACTGCTGATGACATGATTTAATATGTCCAGCTAAATTACATTCCCATAGGAACACTCATGCATACCAAAGGAAAAAATGACAATTACACAGTGCCGGCCCCTCCCTGAAGCAAGCCTGTGTACATGCTTAGACTTGCTGTTTGAAGGGAGAGGACCTTGTGATCAAACTCGCGGAGGCCCGGAGCAGCGAGATCTCCGTGAGCCCAGGACTAGCAAGACCTTCCAGGAATGTCACCCGAAGCAGGGGCAGCTGGCATTGTTGCTCAATATTCACAACACGGCAGTGAGATCAGAACAGGAAAGCCCAAGGTGGTGTGCACCCAGGAAAATGAAAATTGCTCGGGAGAAATCCCAGGGAATCACTGAGGCTTCCAGAAACACCTTCGTCACCGTGACCTCTGGTGGGTGTCTCTGATCATTTCCCCACAGCCGTCTCCGGGTCTCTGCTGGTTGAGTGCGGGGTCTGCTGACTGAGCTGGCAGAAGTATCGGGGTGCACGTCTAAGAGCAACAAGATGGAGGAAAAATACTCCAAGCCTTGGTTTCTAACAAAGAAGGGAATCCGATCCAGGAGATTTTGCACAAGACAAAGTCCAACACTAAAAAGAGCCAGAATAATTGTGGCCTCCTCTGTTTTCACTATGTTAATTTCTAAGTCAAGCCTGATACCTTTTTCTTCACATTGGGATCTCCTTTCCTTGTCTGCTGCCACTGCCCTTGAATGTGACAGTGATCACAGTATAAAATAGGAGCTTGGAGCCCTGGGCTTGGCGTCAGACTGCCGGGCTTCAGACTGTCGCTCCATTGCTCGCGGCTTGTGTGAACCCCTCTCTTCTTCAGTTTCCGCGCCATGAAATAGGCTTAAGAACATCCTCTTAGCCCTGTGGTTGTGAGGATTAAATTAACCCTAATATAATTACATTCTTAGTGCTGTGCTTGATATATATTTACAATGGATGCATATTAATAATGTGTATTATTATTATTACCAGGGGTTTCCTAATTGACCACTGTTAGCACCGCAGCCAGAGTAAAACTCTAGAAAACCTACTCTGATTAAAAAGTAAACTTAGTGGCTTCCTAATTCCTATAAAATGAAGATCAGGATTTTTAGAATAATATAGAAAACATCCATGACCCAGCCCTGCTTATCTTTACACCTCTAACTCTGCTAGCCCATTCTCAGGTTTCTAAATGTCCTGCATTTTTGAACCTGCATGTTCATGCCATCCTTTCCATCCACACACCCACCCATCCATCCACTCACCCATCCATTCATCCAGCCACACAACCTACCATCCATCCATCCATCCATCCATCCATCCATCCATCCATCCATCCACCCACCCATCTGTACATCTAACCATCCATCCACCCATTCACCCACCCATCCATCCATCCACCCACACAACCTTCCATCCATCCATCCATCCATCCACCCACTCACCCACCCATCCATCCACCCGTCTGTCCGTCCGTCCGTCCATCCATCCATCCATCCATCCATCCATCCACCCATGCATCCATCTCTCCACACATCCATCCACTCACCCATCCATCCATCCATTAACCCACGCATCCTCCCACCAATGCCTCTATCCATCCATCCACCCATCCATCCGCCCATCCGTCCATCTGTCTGCCTGTCCATCAGTCCATCCGTCTATCCGTCCATCTGTCCATCTGTCCATCCATCCACCCACCCACCTACCCATCTACCCACCTACCCATCCACCTGCCCATCCATCCTCTCAATAAATGTTTATTGAATACTTACTCTGTGCCATGTGCTGTGCTAGGCATTGAGGATCCTGTGATGAATAAAGAAAGAAAAAGACAACAAAAATATTTGGGATAATGACAACTATTGCCAAGAGGTGCCACCAGGTTATATGGGTAGAGGGTGTTTCTTCAGGCAGGCTGGTCAGGAAACCTCCTGTAAGTAAAGGGCATCTGAGTGAAGACTCAGGAGGCTGCTCTGGAAGGATCTGGAATGAGAATATTCCAGATAGGAGGAAGCTACATATTGCAAAAAAAAACGGCCCCCAAATCTCAATGACTTAATGCAGTAAGTGTATTTCTTGTTCACTGTAGAAGCCAGTGTGGGTGGGCAGGGTTGGTTTTTCACCAGCCACACTGAGCATGTGACCCCACAGACAGCTCTTAGGATTTCACTGTCTCCTGTGCCTACTGTCAGGTGAGAACAGAGTGACAGTGTGGACGATGCCAGAGCAGGTTTCAGGGGCTGGAAGGGGCAAACAGCATGCTTTACCCATTCTATGAGCCCGGACTATGGCTGGAAGAACTCAGACTGAGTAACAGGAAGAAGGTGCCCTTGGCTGGAGTTTGGTGTCTAAGGGGTAAATGGGAGGGCATGGGAGGGAAAGGCAGGTGGGGACAGTTCCTGCAGCTATTTCAAGGAATTTGGATTTCATTCTACTATCAAATGAAGGGCTTGATAAAGAGTTTTATGGCAGGAAGTGATGTGACCAAAATATATACCTTAAAGAGCCCCCGGGGATGTGGAGACAGAATGGCAGAGTGTATCACTGCTATAAAAATTGCCACCAATTTAGTGGCTTAAGCCAGTACACGTTATTCAGTGACAGCCTGGACATCAGAAGTGTAAATTCAAGGTGTCAGCAGGGCTCTGTTCTTCCTGGAGGAGCTCCAGGGGAGAATCTGCTTCCTTGCCTCTCCAGCTTCTGGACACCCCTGCGTTCAGCAGCTCGCGGCCCCTCCCTCCACCTTCGCAGGGTGTCCCTCCAGCCTCACGCCCCTGGCCGTCATTCCACTGCCCTCCTCTTGCACGGACTCTTGTGATTACCTTGGCTCACCCAGAAGATCCCAGATCGTCTCCCCATCTCAAAGTCCATAACGCAATCAGAGCTGCAAAGTCCCTTTTGTCGTGGAAGATAGCATAGATGTTCCGGGGACTGGGACGTGGACATCTCTGGGGGACATTATTCAGCCACCACCAGGAAGAAGGATGGTGACAAGATGACAAGTCAAGAGGTTGCCGTCCTGCTCCTAAACTAATGTAGTTGTGAGCGGCAAAGAGAAGTGTCTGGATTTGAAAGCCGTGTGGGGCAGGATCCGCAGGTGGTGGTCATTGCCAGGTCCCCAGAGATAATGAAGGAAGAACCACAGAGACACGCAGGTTTCTTGTGTGGATGTTACTGAGGAAATAATGACCAGAATCATTCAAAGAAGCCTATTCAGTAACCACCGATGAGTAGAAATTCTAAAATTGTCTGTGATTTATAAGGGTTATGACAAGGAAAGAACTCATAATTATAAACTGGTTATCACTGGATATTACACACTTATTTTGTCTGAATCATTAATCAGCAAATGAATCAACAGCTGCTGATATCTCATAAACAAGCTATTCTGATTTGTTTTTTAAAAAGTACCATGCGGTAAAAGGGAAGACCTATAGAGGCGAAGATTGAGAAGTATTCCTTAGATTATTTTTATGTTTCAGGCTAGCTTTCAGAAATGATGTTGGTGAGCTATCAACTTCTGCTCAAGAGGCTGAAGCAAAGGCTGGGCGAGAATAAATCAAACACTTTAATGGATGTGCAATCATAGTTGTGTATTTTCTAACGTCTCAAAGACACTGGGTATCATCATGACTCTTTAAAGACTGTGAGACTTTGTTTTGACTTCCATGTTCCCTTTACCCTTCTTCAGCTCTGTTCTGGTGATCTACTGCTACATTGTGAACTGCCCCACAACGTAGTAGCTAAAGACAATAACCACTTCATTATGGTTTATGATTCTGTTGGTCAGGATTTTAGTCTGGGCTCAGCTGCTAGCTTCTGCTTTCCTTGGTGTAGACAGGGATTACTTGGTGGCATTCATCTGATGGCTGTTCTGGTCTGGACCATCCTGAAAGGGCTTCTCTCATACCCTTAGAGGCTTGGCAGGGTGGACTGCGTAGCTGGGCTCAGTGGGATCCCCCTCCATGTCTTCCATGTGGTCTTTCCAGGATCCCCCTCAATGTCCTTCCTCCATGTGGTCTTTCCAGCAAGGTAGTTCAGACTAGTTACACGGTGGTGCAGGACTCCAAGAAACCAACACAGAAGCTTCCCGTTCTTTCAAAGGCAAGTCTTGAAACTGAAGTAGGATTGTCAGGTTTGGCAAATAAAACTCGGGGATACCCAATTCAGTTTGAATTTCAGATAAATGACAATAATTCTTAATTTAAGTATGTCTCCAATGCACCATACTTTCACAGAAACAGTTGTTATGGGCAGGTCTCCACCTGTGGTCACGGCGAGCCATGAAGGGTTGGTACCCTGGACTGAAGGTCTGTGGGAGGTTGCCTGCGGGTGGGGAGGGGGATCCGTCTCAGCCCACTTTGGTTCTCACCACACCTCTCCTGACCTCATGTCCCTAGCACCTCTAATTTAGTGTGAATAAGGAGACTACATGGCCCAGCAAGTTTCACTTTTTGCAGCCTGGTGTTAGCCCCACTGCAGTCGGGATGCTGAAAACAAACAAACAAACAAAAACAAACTCAAAAAACCCCTAATTGTTACATATCTGAAATTCAAATTGGACAGAACATCCTGTATTTTCTATGACAAACATAGCCCAGAATCGCTTTCATTATTGCCTATTTGTCAGTGCTATCAAGGCCAGCCCAGACCCAAGAGGGAGGGCAGGTGGGAGCCACGTCTCCACCAAGGGACAGGGTCAGTGAGTGTGTAGCCTTCTTTGATTTGCTACCAAACGCTGGAGTCCTCCCGGGCTTTGCTTGCTGTTTGGGACCTGGGAATGGCCAGCGCCCAGGCTCCCATGCCTGCCCTAAATGGGCCGAGGTGCTTGGTGACACCATTTGCTGCAAATCCCTGCAAGTTGAGAACAGTAGGCAGCACAGCCCACAGAGGAACAATCAGATAGACCTGCGTGTGAATCCTGTGCTGCCTGAGGCCAGAGTCAAATCTCTGTGAGCCTTGGTTTCCCCCAGTGTTGTGTGGTTATCATGGTAATCACCATGAGCTGCAGTAAGGGTGGAAGGACGTACGGATGGGGTTAAGACAAAGCGCCATCACACAAAACATGTTCTCCATCAGTAGGCACTACCCTTACTGTTCTCTTTATTTTAGCAAGTAGAAGAGCTACGAAATGGGAGACGAACTTTAATGGCCATGAAATTTGTGCGGCAGGCAAACAGCTTTGCTCTTGGGATTTCACTTCCAGGAAGATCTCGTTCCTTTAATGCTGAAATTCCCTAGTCTTTGAACAAGTTCAACCCAAAATTGAAAGTCACGCTTACGGCAACCCCTCCTATTCACCGAGGAATCCCCTCAGAATAATATTGTAAATAATTGGTATTTTAAAATCAGTCACAGAGGACATGATTTTCCTGAACACCAACCCAAGCTTCTCAGTACATCCTAAAATGCTATAAATATTGACATATTTATCTTTTTAACATTTCAGGCGATTTAATTTTGTCCATCACACTGCTGCCATTTAACTGAAAACAATAAAGGCCATTTCTGTGCACAAGAGCGTGTTTCTGTGCAGCAGCTTTGGCCATGATCGCAGAGCCCAGGTACCCACGCTCGCCCTGACTCTCCTGGCTCCTACAGACACCGCCTGGAGCTTGGTGTGGAGGGAACGTTCTTCAGATCCCTGGTGGAAACATGCAGAAGGACAGTCAGATTTATCTGGAGTCTAAATGTGGATCAAATTAGATAGAGGCCAAGTATTCCACAAAATGCCTGGGAAAGATAAAGGCATGTTTTAGGGCCTGTCCCCGCCAATAAATTCTCTCAGATGAAAGGCCCTATATAATAAAAATGTCGCATCGAAGAAATTAAATGATCTTGTCATTTGTAACCAGGATTAATAGAATTTTAAAACAGAATGAGCTAAAGTGAAGCTTGGTGAGTCACGGTGGCCTTTCACATTTGCAATATTCCTAAGATAATTATTAATTAGCACACCAGAAATGATTTTAATGTAACATTATGGTACAGATTTAAACACCCAAATGGAAAATCTTCTTATTAAGGTTTCTCATCTTTTCTTAAAATTAAAATGCTAAACTAATTAAAACCAAAGGTACTTTGAACAGTTTGCTTCCAAACAGATTTTCAATATATGCCAAGGCAAGTATGAGCCTAGAACTATTTTTCTGCGGGGGGCGGGGGGAAGGATAGGATCAGAAATTTATTAAAAGTGAAATATCTAATGCTTGTCCTCACAGCCTCCCCTCTATCTCCATGTGACCTAGAAGGCAATAAAGTCACGTAAGGCACAGTTTGGCACCAGGTGGTGTATTTCTTAAGAGCATTAGTCAAAACTTTCTAAAAAGTCAATCCCACTTCATCACCACTTTGCTTAAGACATTCCCTTGCTTTTCCATTGCCCCCGGTATGAAGGTGGGTTTCCTTGCTGGGACCTAGAAAGTGTAACACGATCTGGCCTCTGCTTTTTGGTGGGGAGAGGGACATATTTATCTTTTTAACATTTCAGGCGATTTAACTTTGTCCATCACACTGCTGCCATTTAACTGAAAACAATAAAGGCCATTTCTGTGCACAAGAGCGTGTTTCTGTGCAGCACCTTTGGCCATGATCGCAGAGCCCAGGTACCCACGCTCGCCCTGACTCTCCTGGCTCCTACGGTCACCGCCTAGAGCTTGGCGTGGAGGGAACGTTCTTCAGATCCCCGGTGGGAACATGCAGAAGGACAGTCAGATTTATCTGGAGTCTAAACGTGGATCACATCAGGTAGAGGCCAAGTATTCCACAAAATGCTTGTTCTTATCCCCCAAGTTTTTGTGCTTTCAGTTTTTTCTAGAGTGTTCTTTCCCCAAATCATCACATAGCCTATCCCTTCTCACCTTTCTGCTTCTGATAGTCTATCCCGTATGATTATGATCTAACTCATCAGCCCGTGTTATGCTCTTTAGGGCAGTGATCACTGTCTGAAGTATGCTGATGTTTGTTTCTTTATTATCTGTCTCTTTCAAATGGAAGGTAAGCTCCACGAGGACCAGGTCCTTCTCTGCTTTGTTCAGATCTGAATCCTTGGAGCCTAGAGGTGCTTCCCCGATCCGTAACCAACAGCACGTGACCACCGAGCCCTGGCTGGGAAAATCACACTGGTTTTTAAAGAAGTTGCTTGTGTCTCATCCTGAGACCTTGAAGAAATTTAGATAAAAGCATGTAGGCAGGAAGTGGCTACTCTCCGAATCAAAGAGAAAGGAATCAAGAAACAACACGGCAGACGAAAGGGAGGTTGATGTTTCGTGATGTTTTTTCTAAGAGTCTCTCTTTTTCTAAAGGCCCAATTTACTTTCCTTCAAGGTCTGGGAGTGTTCGAGAAACATGTCAGTTGTTTATTTGGGAATCCCAATGCTCTCTCTCTTCCTATTTCTCTCAGCTCGTGGGGATGCACATAAACCCACAGTTGTCAATTAATGGCTTATTTACAACACGAAACATGACAGGACTGTTCCGTTCTGCCCTGTGTCCTCTCTGGTCTTACACCCGTCTTCTGGTCATTCGCGTCTTCTCTGTCACCACTGCTCTAGTTGGTTCACTTTCTGACCTGGCAGCGCCTGCTACCCAGAAATTTATCTGACACTGTGTAGATGGGTCACAGAGTTCTCCGGAAACACTCTGATGTTTTGGAGTGGCGTTCTTCAGTAAAGCTTCTATCTTAGAAGTTTTGATCAAATGACATATATTTTTTTAATTTTGAGGACTGTGTGAGTGCCTTTTTTCCTCCTCTGTCTAAAGGACTCTCTCACAATACCCTAAAGTCATGCCTTTGTTGCTATTTATCAGGAAGGTCTATGCCAGCGAGCAGAAGATCTGGTCACCAATGTATTAAAAATGGGCGTGACATACTGAAAGCCTCACCCCACAGTACCTGCTCACCGTGACTATAAGTCAAAGAGCTAAAGGAGAAAGAAAACTTTATCATAGACCCTATTCTCCTCTCATTGGTCTGCAAGATTAGTAGTGATTATTATAGTTTTCCTTTAGCGTGGCGCTCATGGAATTTAGAAAAAATACACTTAAATCAAAGACAAGCAATGTATCTCTATGTTACATACACTGAATAGGCTATTCAACAAGCATCGAGTGTCTCCATGTGCCAGGACGCAAATTGAGTAAGCCCCAGACGCGGCTTCACCTCCGGCCAAGAATGCCCCATTTATTTGAAATTTAAACATACAGTTTCTGATTTCAAAGCGTTGAGTGACCACCCTCTGTTCACACGTCATAAAACTGTTGTCAAGAAGGAAAACCACCAAAGCGAGAGGTGATCAACATAGCACAATGAATCGGGGCAGGGGGCCACCAAGCCACCATGAGCCTGGGTAAGGAAATGGTATAGTTTCAGAAATGAGCAGGAGGCAGGGGAAAGGGCATAGATTTGGGGATTATGAAGGGCCATGCTGAAATCCCTGTCCAACCTGTGCCAGCGGTTTAACCTCAGGTGAGCCGAGCTCTCCAACTCCCGCGGCTTCTGTGAACCGGAGAGGAGCCCTCACCCCGGTTCCCCTACCAGGGAGACTCAGGCACGATGTGGTGCCTGTGTGACAGCTGCAGCCCAGCAGTGAGTGTCGACTTTCCTGGGGGTACCGGTATGTTTCCACGCGCACACCTAATGTTTAACCTTCAAAGCCGTCTCTGTACGTGTGACTCCTCCAGTCTCCCTTCTGTGCCCCACAAGTGCTGTTCATCTGCAACCTGGTGAGCATTTTACCTCTCAGAAGCGTGGTTTAGGGGCACCTGGGGGGCTCCGTCAGTTAACCGTCTGCTTTCTGCTCCGGTCGTGATCTCAGGGTCCTGGGATCAAATCCTGCATCGGGCTCTCTGCTCAGTGGGGAGTCTGCGTCTCCCTCTCCCTCTGTGTGTGTTCTCTCTCTCAGAAAAAAAAAAAAAATCTTAAAAAAAAAAGCCTGTTCCATGTTGAAATTTTAATTCTTAATTCCTAGTGACTCAATGTCTACACAGTTTTATTATCTAATGTGGTAAATATTGACAACGCTCAGAAATGAAACTCCTCCGGAATCCTAAAGTTTAAGAGTGGGAAGAGATCTCGAGGCCAACACGTTTGAGACCTGTTGGTCGTCTGATGGGGCTAACGCTTAGCTGCCTACGTGGCTTCGGATTCTTTCCTTGCGTTCACTTAGCGAGCCTAACTGGGCATCTACTTTGTGCAAATTATTTGACTATATTTTGGGGACAGAGGAGCAGAGAATCCAGTGTTCCCACCTCCGGGAAGCTGACCACAGGTGACGTGGAGGCTGGGCTTGCCTTCTGCTGGTGTCCGTTAGGATGGATTGCTAACCTCACCCCTCCACTCTGCAGGACAGTGTTCGGCTCGCAGAGCTGGTGGACAAGCTGTCATCTTTTGCATGGCCACTGAGGAGGCCGCATGGACGACCCAGGTGACAGTAGCCGCCGTTTCTGCTTTTCTGCTTGTGGGCAGCCCGAGTGCTCTGGGGCTACTTTGCGGTGGCCTTAGGTGAGCAATCGCTTGCACCCAACGCCCCGGGACGTGCAGGCCTGTGATGTTGACCACTCTTCACGCTCCCGGCAGATAACCATCTCCAGCGTCCCCTCGCCTGCAACTAAAATTGTAGACGGATCTCTGAACACAGTTTGGGTTCTGTGGTCTTGGGTCGGTAACTGTTTTTCTACAGCCGGCTCCTCTTTGAAGCTGTTCCCGTGCTCAGCCCTCAAAAGAATGGGCTCCTTAGACTTGTTTTCTCCTCCTCTTACCGCTCGGGCTTGCAGAGGCCATGCTGTCGAGCGGCTCTTTTTACCCCTTCATCCTTCTGTCCAACGCGCGACCCGGTCATCTTGCCTTTAAAGTGGTGGCAAAGGAGGGTCAGAACAACAACAACAAAAAACCATTTTCAATCATTTTATGAGGAAATTCGGGACCGAAGGATACCTCCCGTGGGTGTGGCCCACAGGAAATTTCACGTTCTGTTCATTTACGCCGGATTTTATACGCGCATGACTATTCGATGAGTGACACCATTTTACCCACGGGAGTCACATGGGGGGACTGAGTACAGAGATAAGCGTGTTCTTTGGACTAGTTTTTACCTTTCTTACTATTACACTCTTCTTTCTCAGGGAGGAAGGAGTCTTATCTGATAAATATTATGTTATAATGTTGTACACTCTCTCCCATTCTCGATAAAATATTAATAATAACTGCATTAGGGGATTCCGCTATCTGCCCTGACGCATTAGAAACATTTCGTTTCATTTGACTCTGCAACTACTATCAAAAGTGCAGCGTCCTCTATGCCAGTCCTGCTTAAAGTGCGTAATCGACGTTAATTCATTTCATTCTCATCCCAGTGCCGTGAGGTACTTTCTTCTCCCTCATTTTACGGATGGGGAAACTGAGGCACGAGAGGCCGAACGACTTTCCCAGGCCACACAGCCGATGTGCTGGTAGAGCAAGATGCCGTCCCAAACTGTAAGCAGGGAGCACTTTGAAGCGGAGACCAGAGGAGGACAGGCCTCCAGGAAAGCGTGCTGGGCTCCCAGCTTCCCTGCAGGGTGTCCTCCGAACAGAGAGATTGCAGGCTCTGGTGGTCGCTGTAAGATTCTGTAAGGACCCTGGCCCCCGGCGAGCTCAGCCTGGCCCCTGGTGCCAGACCCCAGGCAGGCTGCCGGAGCCCTGCCCTGACCGCGAGGCAGGCGGGGGCCTGTCCCACCAGGCTCGGCTGTAGGGGCTGAGGGTAGGATTTTCCTGCTCTCCGTCACATCGGTGGTGCCACTGCTGGGGAAGTGCATGGCACTTCTTATTCCGTAAAACGTCATCTATTTGAAGGTGACGATAAATGCCCTAGCTGTGTCAACCCAAGAGCCCCGGCCACGCAGGGACTTATCTGCGGGGGCCCTGGTGAGGCAGGATGGCCGCACCGCGGGGTCCCCCTGTCTGCACAGATGTTCCCGCGGCCTGAAGCTCCACGGTTTGGAGCTCGTGCTGCTCCCCATGCATCATTGATGGACGCCCTGATGCCAGGGCGCGCGATGCCTGCGCGGCCCCCAGCCAAGAGCCTCAGCTGTCCGGGGCATTTACGACGAGCGAGCCCCAGGCAGGCTGGCTCCGCCCGGGCGCCCGGAGGGACTGTGCGCACACTGTCCCTCTGTCCTCTGCCGCCGTGGGCACGGTCCCGCGTGCTTCTTGGGGGTGGGGGCCCCCGAGTGGTAACACCTGGGTGTTCTCCGTCTGGTGCCGGGCTGGGAAGACAAGGGTACCACTGACATCCTGCTGCTTAGTGAACACCTGCTGTGTGCGGCGTTGGACTCTGCCTTATGGTGTCAGCCAATGCTGACAGCTCTCCGACGCACACATACAGAGCCTCCTTGTTACAGGCCAGGACACCAAGGTCAAGAGAGGGTAAGTGACTTAGAGATGGTCACACAGCTGCAAGTTCAGTGATGGAGTGGGCATTCTCAGAAGCCAGAGTCGGCAGTGACCCCCCGCCGCCCCGCCAAGAGCGTCTCCGTCTGCGTCCTTTGCCGGGTGATGCCCAGGCCGGGGGCGGGGCAGGAGGCGAGCGCAGGAAGCAGCACCCTCTGGGCTTGCCCGGCGCCCTGCAGCTGTGCCGGGCACGTCCGCATGAGCGCGGAGGACCCGCGTGTGGGGCTTTCAGCATCGGAGCCGCACGGGGGCGCGTGCGGGGGCGCGTGGGTCCAGCTGGCGGCTCTTGGGATTTTTGCCCGCAGTGCTTCGGACTCTGAGCCCCCGGAAACTCCGCACCCAAGGGCCCCGTGGGGGAGCGCGCAGGATCCTTGGCCCATCCTGTGTGAGGAGGAGAGGGGCCTGACAGTGCCCCCCAGGGTTGCATCTCCCTTGTGGGGTCCCCAGGCCCCCTGGCAGGTGCTCAGGAAACACTCCCTGGAAGAGCGAATCAATGAGAAGGGGAGGTTCTTCTCTCCAGGCCCAGCCCCAGGGCAAGCTGCGCGGGGGTGGCCAGGGAGGGGCCGCGGGCCGCCAGGCACGCTCCGCTGCGTCCTGCTCCCCGTGACCTCACTCACCCGCCTCTGCGCTTGGGTCCAGTCCAAGCATCCATCTCTAGCAAAGGCTCCCTTGCGGAAACAAGACGTTGACACCAGGCAGAGGGAAGGCAGAGGGGGAGCTGAGACTGGCGATGTGGGAATCCAGCCCCTGAGAGAGAACAAATGATGATGTCTGGTTCATCTTCAATGGACAGGGGTTTGATTCCCTTTGGCCTTGGAGGCAGTGACCCACACAGTAGCCCTCAGCCTATAGCGAGGGCCACGAGAGCTCTCTCCAAGGAAAGGGGGTCAGCATGCAGTTCAGCAGCTGGTGGACCCCCGGATCTGCCTGGCTTTAGAAACTCTGCATTAGAGAGAAGAAAAGGGGTTCTCCCTGGAGGTCAGGCCAAATGGACAGTAGTGAAAGTACCCAAGGCTGCCCCTTTGTTGTCCTTCAAACATCTGCAGCATTTCATGAAATTACAGTCTTTCGCCTTAAAACATGGTTGCAAGAATCCTCACGCTTTCTATCAAGTCTTTCTATCCCTTTGAACTGAAGCTCACTTGGAGAACAAGTCTGTACCCCTCACACATAAAGCAGATGAAAGGTCCCTCAAAGGTCCCTTCGCTGGGAGGGGGGGACTGCGAGACAAGGAACGCGCTCAGCGGCCCACGTCCCTGCAGGGTCACAGGAGAGGTGCGCCTCTTTCCCGAATTTCTTCGAGTTCCTCTGGAAAGCCGCCTGGGGTTCCTGAACACATCAATGCTGCCCCTGTCGCCCTCCGAGGGGATCACGGGCGTTGCGGAGGGGGACTCACCGGCCCAACAGTGTGCAGACACAGGAATTCCCAGAGCCCCCCGCCGAGCCGGGTCCACGTCCTGCCTTCGGTGTTTTTTCCCTGATGAGGTCGTCCGCCTCTCAGCAACAGGAAGCAGCCCCACAGCAGAGCCGCTGACCCCAGCCCCGGTCTGGGCTCTGGGCATGGATGGAACCGGGGCCACTGGGCTGGGGGGCTGGGCGGGGAGGGCGCCGGATGGGAGCAGGGCTGTGACCTTGGCAGGCACTTGGGCTTGGCAGTCGCTGTCCCGCAGCCTGCCTTCTTGCCCCGAGGCTCCGTGTGGCCAGCTGTGGCCCCCTGACCCCGGCCAGCAAGGCGGGGGGTGGGCAGGGCGGTGGGAACGGCTGGTCTGCGTTAACACACCTGTGTTTACCTCCCCGCTGTTTGCTTCACGACAGGGCTGCTGTGTTCTTGGCCACGGGAAACGTTTCACACCACCCACCCGTACCCACTGCTACGTAACGTTTGTTGGCATGCACCCTCGGGGTTGAGCTGCTTTATTTTATTGATTTTTATTTTAAAAGGGACACCAGAATCCTTTATGTTTGGGACTGAGCCAACCTGGCCCAGTGCTGAGCGCAGAAATATTCCATCTCCCTTCTGCGCCCAGATTATTTTTGTTTTCTTCGATACACAACCTAGATACGCTACAGCAAGGAAATCGGTTGATTTTTGAAACCAAAACTCCTTTCCTGTTTATCAGTTTTGAAAAAGAAAATTCCACCGTCTCCGCTCACGACGCCAGTGTACGTGTGTGCTGGAGTGTGATCCGTCTCCTGGCTCATCTGCCCTGTGCTCCCGACGCCGCCCCCGGGGAAGGGGCCGCTGCATCCTGGAGCCAAGACGGGGGAACTGGTGCCATTCTTCGCTTGAATCCTCAATCCCTGACACAGGAGGGGCCTGATGATGGAAGGCACGTGGGCTCTGGCCCCAGACCACCTCGGGCTCTTTGGAGTTAAAGGACCACAGGCAAGCGTCCTGCTACACGACCCGGGCTTCTTGGCGCTTCCTGGTGAAGTGAGCGGCGTGCTGGCAGGTGGGAGGGTGCCGTCCCCGCCGGCAGCCCGAGCTCAGGCGTGTCTGGTGTCACCAGAGTTCAAGCTCCATGAGGGCGGAGGCTTGTCCTGCCCTCTCTGTCCCTCGTTCTACCTCGAGGGTTGTGCCCGACGCAGAGCGGACATTCCACCAATATTGGTTGAATAAATGAATGAATGAGTGAGTGAATGAACACCAGGGTATGTTCTGGAAAACAGCCGTCTCGAAGCGCGTTCTTTTCCTTAGGAAGGGGACTTGAATACCTTGGGACAGATCGGGGGGAAAAGAAATATCCAAGGTGGAGAGAATTCGGTGCCTGTCCACCTTCTCCTGCCTGTTCCAGTGTTTTTTCTGCCCCCATGGATAAATGAAGCCGCTGCAGAGGACAGAAGGTACTAGAAGGAGGTTGGGTAAAAGAACACATCACTGAAAATCCGCAGGCGCCAGGGCTAGAGTTCTAATGGGGGCCCACGTAGTGAAGACCTTAATATTTAAGATTTGCCTTTAACTTACAAATTGTTGCCTGAAATGCAAATCCTTCCCTTTCTCCTTACTTGACCTGGATGACCAGTTGCAAATTTGCAATTCACATTCCTCGAGGCTTGGTCCAGCTCGGGGCAGGGGAGGGAGAGCCGGCTTTGTCCAGCTCAGGGCGGGAGAGGGCGAGCCGCTTCCAGCCTCCGCTGCCCGGATCCCTTCTCCCTCCCCACGCAGACCTTCTCACACCCTGGACCGCGCTCCGCCTGCCCGGGGCCTCCCACCGAGTGTGGATGCTCCAGCCCCTCTGTCACTGTGAGCCCTCAGGCCTGGGTCACCTGGCTCTCTGGGGCCCACAGAACACTCCTGCAAGGCACCTTCTCTGACATCTCCTGCTCATGACTCTCACAGCAGCCCTGCTCAGACCAGCCTGAGTCCTCACCCCATTTCACAGAGGAGGAGACGAAGGCTCCGGAGGCTGGCAAGGCCTGGTTAGGACTGTTTTTGCACCGAAGAGGTTCAAGGCCTCAGCCAGAAGCGTGTGGCTAAGTGAAGGCAGGGACAGTGGCAGGCCCAGACCCTCCTCTCTGCACCGATGCTCAGAAGAAGGACCTTCCCCACCAGGGTCAGGATGGTTCCTATTCAACTCTGTGGGGCTCGCCTGGGCTCTGGGTTTTCTCAGATCTTGAGAAACCTGCATTGCTCTGACAGTCTAGCCCCTCACTGCACTGGGGGCACAGGCAGCTCTGGGCAACTTGGACTGAACCCCCCTCTAGACTTGCAAAATAGCCCAAGACTGAGGCGTGGCACAGCCTCCCTGCCAGCCACGACTTCTCAGAGGGACCCCAGGGCCCTGAATCGGATACAGTTTCCCTTGCCTTTTGAGTTCTCTAGGCCTCACGTGTCTCCTGGAGTCCCAGGAGGCTTCTGCCTTCCCTGACCCGCTCACCCCAGTGGGGCAAGATCAGGGGCTGCATCGGGCGTGGAGGCTCAGACCGCTGCCTCTCCTAGTCCAGGCTTTGAGGCTACCCGGAGAGGCCAGGTGACCCCTAGGAAGGGTAACTGTTGCCTGCTCGTGGGGTGATTGAGAGCAGGTGCAAGAGATGGGAGGGGCCTGGCCACAACTCCCCAACTTTTCTCCCTTGGGTGGGCCAGTCCACAACCCAGAAGTCCCGCGGAGCACGGGGACCCTTTGAGTCTCTCGGTGGCTGGGGAGTCTGCTGCTTGGTTACACGCCACCTGTTTGCTGACTACCCTTCTCTCTTGTGTGTTTCCTCCCCTCACTGTTTCTGCCCTGGAGCGTGTCTTCCAGTAGACCAGAGGATCCAAGCCTGGCCCCGGTTTCTCCTTCCTAGAGAAGTTGAACTAAGTCGAGCCTCAAGGGAGTGGTCCGGTGCCCGAGTTTTCTCAGCCCGCAGATGCCTTCCTCTTCGGACTGTTGCTTCTGGGCTTCCATTCTGACTCTCATGTCCCTTTGTAAAATTTCTTCTACTCCAGCTTCCCTGGAGAAAACAAAACAAAAGTGAGTCACAGAGTGATAGATTCTCAGGTGGAAATCCTGACTCACTAGTTTCACTGGAGGGGACCCAGTATCACGGGACTTAGAAAAGTGGCCTCTGTAGTCAGACTGTGTGTGCTCACAGCTCCTCCTGCGCGACCTTGGGAAGCTTCCTCGGCGTCTCTAGACCTTAGCATCATCTTCTGCGAGGTGAGGATAATGACAACATTTATGCCACAGGATCGTTGAACAGATTAAATGAAATACGGTCAAAGCCAGGCCCATAGTAAGGACTCAATAAATGTTAGTTGACATTCTGAGTTACCCTATTTGTCATGTCTATGCTCATTGACTGGACAGCTCTAAAAATATCAGATAATGGTTACCATTTGTTGAGTGTCTTCCACACGCCCAGGACTTTGCCCAAACCTTTTCATTTAACTGTTTGGCATTTTGTAGTGAGGAACCCGAGATTCCAGAACAAGCAGAGGGTCTCAGGTCTGTCTGATGCCATCGCCTGAATTCTCTCCTCCATGTGGCATTGAGGGACATTTGCATTCTTCCCTAATGCCCAAGGACTCCTGCCCCTCCTTTTCTCCACAAAGCTTCCAGGCTGGCCTTTGAGGCGCAAGGAGGAAAGACAGATGTTAAACCACAGAGAATGGGCTCAACCAGGAGGGGAAGGTACGGGGGCTGGAAGCAGCAAAGAAGCAAACTTATGGCAGGGTTACCATGTACAGCAGGCCTTTCCTAATGAGCAAAACAAGAAGAGAAAGCTGACAAACAGAATTTGGCTGCGTTTGAAGGTGTGAAGAGAACCACCCAGCTCTGAGAGACATTTCCATCGAGCGCAAGACCCGGGTGTTGGGGGGCGGCTCTCACGATGCAGGAAGTGGTGTGGTAGCTGCCCAGGATGGAGGGAACATAGGCCCTGCACCGCGGACACGCTGATGGGCTTGTCTGTGGTGTGTCTCTTGAGGACACAGACAGGTGTCCCTCTGAAGGCCCATGTCCTTTGTGGTTGGACTGTTCCTTGCAAGTGCAAGTAGCTGTGAGAAAGGAGGGCTGGACAGAGTCCGGCTGACCTCTGCCGACAGGTGTTGACCGGTGTGGTCAAGTGCCACCATTCACCCATGCTGAGAGAAATGCTGTCCTGTCATGAAGCAAGGGGAAGCACCACTGATATTCGTTCTTCTTGAGTTGATGTGAAAAGCAGCTTCTTCCACCACCTCAGACGTGTCGTCATGTGGAGAGGGAAGCAAGGACAGCCTGAAGTGGTGGCCGCCATGGTTGGCCCCTTAGGAGAGTGTTGGGTTGGTTGGGTCCTTCCACTGCTGGGAGGTGGCGGCCACCTCAGGGGGATCAGGGGCCCTCCAGACCGTTGTCGGGGCCATGATGCTCTTTCATCTTCAGAGTGTTCCACAGTCACTTCATGTCTACGGCCATACCACCCTGAACGCGCCCGATCTCGTCAGAGTGTTCCGCAGTCACTAACTACACGCCCACCCTTGATCGGGGTCTTCCAGTGTAGCATGGCGCCCATCCCACCTCGTCCTCAGCCTCAAGGAACCTGCTTTCACTGGCAGCTATCAGAACATCTCGGGCCTGGCTTATTTATTTACTTTTTCTTAGCCGGGGCTGCCTGTCTTACTCACCCTTTCAGTAGCTGTCTAAGATCTGACCTCTTACTTCACCGTGATAAGCAAGAGATACCTTCTAGGGAGCTGTGGGTGGGGCTCTAAGGGCCAGAAATGGGATGACTAAGCCCGGGGTGATTTTCAGGTATCACAAAGGGCCTTCTGATTTGTTTTTTTATAGGGAACGTGGAAGGTCTTTATCAGCGTAGGTGACACTAAAAAAACAGAGTGAAGCGAAGATAAGATTCCCAGTTGTGATTTACCAACTCGCCTTTGGTATTTTTGGATTTTAGAAATAAGATCAGCTGGGTTCATCTCCAGAAATCTCCTCCTTGTGGTTGCGGATCTTCTGTTATTAAGAAGCATGATTTTTTTTTTCGTTCAAAAAAGTGTGCTTTGGCACAAAGGATAAATGTTTAGAAGACAGATCTGTATTTGAATTTTGGTTCAGATATTTAGTGACTTGGGACCCCAGGAAAGCAAATCCCTCTCTGAGCTTCCCTTTCCTCGTCTGCAACAGGGGATCGTAATGAATATCTTAAAGGGCTGTAAACGTCAGAAGTCAGGTGCCTGGGAAAGAGCAGAGAGAAGAGGTTCAAGGAGTGCACCGTTCTGGAGACAGCCTGCCCCGCAAGCCGGCAGAGTGAAAGGAGAGGCACATTGCTCCATCCATGCTAGCTGCTTCTGTGTTTTCACTGCAGAGTGGAGAGTGAAGGAACAAATCCGGGCAGCATCTGTCAGTGATGAATCCAATCACCGATGGGAGAAGCAAGACAAAAGCCTCGCAGGGTTCTGCACTGACTGCTGGGTCTTAGTTCAAAGAGAAGGAGCCCCTGATAATTTCTAAGGAGACTATGTCTCTGCAGCAAGGACAGCATGCCTGAGTGATGCCTTGATCACGCCGGGACTCTGGAAATGTCTTCTGGATGGGGAAACCCATCTCTACTTCCTGCATCTTCCAACCCAGATGCAAGATAGCCTTTTGTTTCTGTTAAGCTGTTGTGTTTACCTTCTGAGACTTCTCCTCAAGGAAGGGCACAAGGCTGTGAGTAGAAAGGTATGGATTTCATTCTTGGCTCTTCCCAAATGCATCCCTTCAGGCCCTGGATTCACACTCCCTCACGAGTGGGTGAGGGTTCGGTATGGGGGGCGCCTTGGGGCATTCCTGCTCTAGGAGTCTGGGGCCCATACTGAATGAGGGTCGGTCATGTGGGCCATGCTCTTCTCACACTGGTGCACAGGTGCTTGAAAGGCCAGAACGACTGTGCATACACGCTTGCAGCTGTTGCTTCTGTTGTCCTTGCTCGCATCCCATTAGCAGAACAAGCACCTGGACAATCCCACAGTCAGTAGGGCAGGAAGGTAGGCTTTCTTCCAAGGGGGTGGGGAGTCACTATTTGCTGAGCCATAATTCAATTTATCACTGCCAATCTGAAGGCAAAGAATTTAATTAAACAAATTCTCAAGCTCTCCGTCCGCTTTGTGTTTCTCCCGTTCTTATACAAAACATTCCAGGGAGCTTAGCTCTTCATCGGTGGAAACTGTCTAGTCATGCCCTGATCAGAATTCAAGGCCAAGCAGGGACCATTATCTGAGCTGTAGATTTAGCTGCTTGGTATTCACACATCCCTAATGATCTTAGAAAGTATAATGTTTTCTAACAGCTGTAAAGACAAGAGATTGTAACATGATCAACTATACATAATATCCATGAAATTACATTGAAAAATGTAATGATGTGTTATGCTGTCATTAACACATTATGAATACCTAATTTGAAAGGTTAATGAAATTGACAAATATACGAACACTACAGGTATCATCAATACCATTTAATGACAAATCTCTCGTTTTCATTTATGGACTTAACTGAAATGGGAAGACTCCATTGCTGCAACTCCATTTTTTCTGGTCATAAATTAAAAAGTCTGCACAATATATTTTGCTGTAATTTGGAGTGGGGGTTTCTAGAGTATTTTATACCGTAGGTCTACATATAATTAATATTTAATATACTAAGATCATAATTATTTAAAATGATGGTTTCGTAGTTTTTTCTGAAAAGGGTTACAGTTGCTAAGGGTGAATATTTTTTCACTGGACAGATCAAAGGCAGTGTCAGGACCAAGGACAACCGCCATGGGCACATCGTCCTCCACAGAGAGCTGTGTTACCGCAGAAGGGCCGTCTCATCTGGGCTAAAGGATAGACAGCTTTTCATCCTAAAACTGGGAAAAATGATGTAAGAAGACTATTTCGTTTCTCTCCAGATCCCTGGGTAAGCTTTCAGTTTACCTGATTGGTTTGAAAGCCATTGAATCTATATCAGTAGGCTAAGCAATGTCAATAAAACTCCAACAGATAGAAGGGGCTCCATTTATTTTCATTTGCTCTATAAAAGCCCTACAAGAGTGGTTATCATCTATGTTAATGTTTTCATATAAAGGAAAATTTTGTTCTTGAGTCTCCAGGTTCCCTCTACATCAATAATACCGATACCGGATACTAATACTAGTAGTAGAACATCAGTAAGAGTAATGACAATGGGGATGCCTTTACATGATACAAAGCACTTTAAATATGTTAATTGGTTTGACCCTTTTAGAAATCCAGTGAAGTTATTGAGGAAACCTCGCAACTCCATTTTGTGAGGGATGAAATGAGGTATGGAGAGGTTACATGACTTGACCAAAGGGTGATGGTCAAGGTGGGGCAGGGTGTGGCTTGCTAATTGTGTGCTTTTTCCACTAAGCCTCACAACGGTTCCATCTGCGGGCTTCCAGAACCACAGCTTTCTCTTAGCCATTTGTAGTTACATATTATTTTTGTGTAAGATGATTATTTTTTCTGATTACCAAAGTAACAAGTGGCTATTGTAGAAAATTTGAAAATATAGAGGAGTATAAGGAAAAAATAGTAACCACCCTACTTCTGGACTCCAGCCCTGCAGAAATAACACATATGAACACTTTTCTGTGTGTGTGTGTGTGTGTGTGTGTGTGTGTGAACTCCATCCTTCTTTGTCCCGGGTTCTTTTAGACGGTTGAATGTGACCCATGAGGATTTTGGAGAATATAAGGTCACAACCCTGACCCAGTCTTGAGCCTCAAGGAATCACAGAGTCTGGAGGTGGAAAAGCTAAAATGTAGCAGCTGCTTTTGCCACATCTCAGGAAAAGGGTCCCTCCAACCTCTGTTCCAGAGCCTCAGGGAGCGTCAGCCTTAGTGTCCTGTGTCACTGTCCCCGGACGTGCTCTCAGGCTGCCCCGAGGCCGCTTTCTGGTGGGGAGGGCTTCGTGGAGAGTTCTGGGAAGATGGAACGGTCCCTCCTCATTCCTCAGACTCTTCAAGGCCACTTCACAACCAATATGAAGTCACTTAACCTCTCTGAGCCTTAGTGCCTTCCTCCATCATGCCACGGTGGCACGAGCATGCGATCAATACTTAGAACAGCGCCCCCCAGAGTTCATCTTCCTGAAGTGTGCACCCCTGTGATTGGTGTCATTATCATGATCACTCTTTCTCCCTCTGCCTAGCTCCTTGGTGGTGGGTCCACTAGTGCTCATGGTCCCCAGACACACCGGACACCCGCACGTCTCCCCCTGGTTCGGGCACCATCCTCCCTCGGGGAGTCTCCAGGACGCCCTCCTTCCTCACCTGACTCCACACCACGCTCCCTCCCACCCTCTCTGAGAACGCTGACTCACCTAAACAGACTCAGCTCCAACCCATCGTCCTGGGGCACATGGCCTCAGCGTGGGAGCCCAATGACCACGGTTTGGGCCTAGCCTTTGATTTTTTTTTTAAATTTTTTTGCTTTTGGAGTATTTACCTACCATCTGTGAGCCTGGATGTTGTTCTTTTTTTTTTTTTTTAAAGATTTTTATTATTTATTTATTTATTTATTTGAGAGAGAAAGATCACAAGTAGGCAGAGAAGCAGATAGAGAGAGGGGGAAAGTCTCCCTGCTGAGCAGAGAGCCCGATGTGGGGCTCGATCCCAGGACCTTGAGATCATGACCTGAGCTGAAGGCAGAGGCTCAACCTACTAAGCCACCCAGGTGCCCCTCAATGTTCTTATTCTTAAACAGGAGGAGATGCCATTGTGGACATGAAATGAGGCGAGCCCTTGTAGGTGTGTGTCGGGTCACAAGGGCACTTGGAATGTCAGCCATCTACCCCCTTCAAACCCATTGTCTCTGTTGGTCCTCACTGTAGCCTGGGAGGCAGGGATCGCGACAGGCGAGGACACTGAGCTTTGGGAGAGAAGTGACAGGCTCAAGGCCACACAGTTTCTCAGGGACCACATTCAGAGTCTACTCCAGGACCTCAGACTTCAGATCCTGTGTGTCATCTCCCATAAATCTGGAGGAGTATTGTGACTGCTCTAGGAGATTTTCAAACTTTTTTGAATTAAATCAGTTAAATCCAATACAGCAGCAGAATACTATGATGCTCTGATCTTGTATTGAACTAATTCATTTCTTTGCATTTTATGCTGGGTTTTGTATGTCAGACTGGGAAATCAACAAAACTTATAAAGGGAAAGAAAATAAATGCATAGAGAAGTTGCCTTCTCCTAGTGGAGCTCCAAAGGGAGTTTCCCAGGCTGCTTAGTTTTTGGAGATGGAGACCCCAAATGTTGCAACACATGCTTTCAAGAGCCTAAAAGGTGCAGTAGCTTCTTCTGACATATTCATGATGTTTTCCATTATGAGGATCTGTGTCTGGCAGTAACAACAGTACGTACATGCATTCTACTCTGCACAGAACATTTTTTTCAGCCTTGCTGGTTAGTTGATGCAAGCCAGCCAGTAACCCCATGGGGTGTGTGCACGCACGTGTGAGTGTGTGTGTGTGTGTGCACATGCACGCGTGCACTGCCTAGTGCCCCCAGCCCACCCTGGCTCTTCCTGTCGGCCCGGAGGGGCTGTCTCCCCAACCCAGATTCGGTGTCGTAGCTTGCCCTTCCCCTTCTGAAATCACATCAGGTATGATTCTATCTCAAAGACTGAGGATCGGACTTGAAAAGGAGCCAGCACTCACAGTGTCGTTCCTGACAGATTTCTTAATTAATCTGCGCAGATTGTCAATAATGTAATTCACTGTTGATTTAGAAACTAGTTATATGAACCCTGCTAGTGCCCTTGTGGGAAAACATCTGAATAATTCAGCTAATAGATGGGAAACTCACCCAGATTGCTGGGGCACAGGGAGGGAACAGCTAATTCGAATGAGATGAGCTCAAGCAGGGTGATTCCAGCAAATTCCAGGGAGCGGGGAGAGGTTGTCATATTACTGGGGGCAGCAGCTGCCTGGTTTAATTATTGTCATTTTGGTTTTTGGAAATAAGAACGTGGATCTGACACTCTTGCTGGCAGAGGCCATTAACAGTCTTGAAAAATACCGTGGAATTTCAGTCTAAAGTGTGTGATCTAGTGGATTACCAACTCTGAGCTATACTCAGCAGGTTTGTGGGTTTTATTCTTGCTATAATAGTATTTTCCTATGATTCTTATTTGAAATATGTGACTGTGGTAATATGTATCATCAAAGGAATATAAAAATGACTTCCTTTTCCCCCCCCGGGTGGTTCATAGTTATTCGGATATTTCTCAGAATTGACTAGATGTTTCTTGGGATTATGGTGATCAGCCTTTTTACGCCAAAACTTGGGGCTGTGCTGAAGATGAAGTTTATGGATTGGTGACTCTAATTATGTGAAAAGTCTTACATAAACATAAAAACTCAATCACTTTTAGTTATACACTTAACATTTCGTTTTTATGGAAAATAATAAAATTATATGAAGTTGAGCTGTTAGACTAAATTTTTTGCTATGGTGGTTAGAGTTTTAACAACCCTTAAGTGCAGATGAGTTAGTGCTTAAATGTAAATGTTCATCAGAATCATGGTGATTTTGATACGAAATGTTAACTCAGTCCCATTTATCGGCAGTCTCACACTTTTCTTCTGTTCTCTGTCTCTCCCTTTCTCCCCTCCAGCATCCTCACATGCACAAGAGCTCATGTGCACACACACCACTCCACACACACACACACACACACACACACACACACACACACGCACGCTGTCACTTCATTCCCAGTTTTCTTTCATCAGTTCTGCAGGAAAGGGAAAGAGCAAACACTATCCAATGCAGATACTTTGAAACTGACCAACTTCTAGCAGGTGGGAGTCAATTCTGCGTGGGATCTGTTGCCTTGGATTTTAATAAAGTCAGGACTGCTTTCGCATCCTAAACTGTACTGGAAGCCTCAGGGGACAAGATTGCCTTTTGGGGCGTAGGGAACAGAAAGGCAGCAAACAGTTCTTGAGTGCATGTCTAGCTGCATGCAGAGAGCGTGTATAAAGCGTGGCATGGGTTAGAATCGGCTTGGCTGCCTCTAGCTCCCCAAGTAAGGGCTGCTCGAGGGAGGTAAAGCTTCCCTCTCTCACTAAGGAAGTCTGATGCGGGCAGCCCAGGGTTGGGGCGGCTGCTCCCCAGTCGCCGGGGACCCTGGCTCCGTCTGCCCCTCTGTTGCACTCCTCCAGGCAGTGCAAGGTTTGCCTGAATCTCATGGTCATCTCATGGTCAAGATGTTTGTGGGCATTTGCAATATCACCTCCATGTTTCAGAGAGAAGGAAAGAGGAAGAAGACAGAGGGCACCACACCCCTCCCTTCGGCTTTTATTAAGCAGCGGTTCTGGAAGCCTCCTTCCTTTGCCTCCACACATTTCATCCTGCACATCCTTGGCTGGAGCCCAGAGGGCCACACCTGAGCTGCAGAGAGGCTGTCTCATGTCGTCTTTTCAGCTGGGCACAGAGAATCCTGCTGTCCGAGTCCGGGAAAAGAGGGGACCGGATGTCTGATGGGAGCCTGAAGGCCAATTCCTTCCAATAGTAGATGCTTTGCAACAAGCAGTTATTATAGCTCTAATGAAACCACAGATAAATGCTTCCTATTTTTACCAAGGGCCTGGGTATTTCTGAATCAAGAAGATGATTTGAAAAGTGTATTGTTTCATGATAGCCCAAGACAACAGCCTCGATCATGGCTTTCTGTCACTTGCCCTGTATACATTTCCAGCTCCGATCGGGGAAAGGAAATGCTGATAAACGCTGTCAGGGCGGGGAACGTGGGTGACAGGTCCCTGAGATGTCTAATAACACTGGGTTATTGGAAAAAATAATTTGTTGCTATTTACGCATGTAATGCGAGCATTCTTTGATTGTGTATTCCCTGGAAATCTAATTTGTAAATAATTACTTGTCAGAATGGAACTGGCTGGAAAAGTCTGAATATGCAGAGGCAGAGGTGGGCCCCCAGGAGGAAATTTTAGCTGAAAGGCCAAGCACCTGAATGGTCCGACGGCAATTTTTCATCTCTCAGCAGTTAGCAGCTAATAAGGTCCCTAGTTAAAAAAACAAATTCTCAGGCTCTCGATGCAGTGGACACACTTAGCCACTCATTAGCAGAGGTGCTGGGAGCAGCTGGCCTGCTTGCAGGGCTGATGGAATGACTGTCCCCAGGGAGCGGAGCCCAGGCCACACGGGGCTGCTCTTCCCATGCAAAGCAGGAAGGGGGTGCTGGGGGCACAGGGAGGGGCTAGGGATTGAAGGCTTGCATCCCTGTCCCCGCCAGATTTGCGTGTCCAGGCTCCAACTCCCAGTGTGGCTGTATTTGGGGCTAGGGCCTCTGGGGAAGTAACTAAGGGTAAATGAGGTCGTGAGGCTGGGGCCCTGATCCGATAGGAGTAGCATCCTTCTAAGAACAGGAAGTGATGTCAGAGCCTTGCCTGTGAGCAAGCACCTAGGAAAGGCACATGAGGATACAAGCCAGGGAGAGAGCTTTCCCTGCTCTCAATGCTGCAGGCTCTGGTCTGGGACTTCCAGCCTCTAGAATGGCAAGAAAATCAAGGCTCGTGGTCTCAGCTGGCCTGGCTGTGTGCTTCGTGCCAGCAACACAAGCGAGCTAATGCAGGGTGGGGGAAACGGAGGCAGGTGCATCCAAGAGAAGGTGGGAGCCAAGTCTGGACCAGCGGCCTCTCCATCTTCCTGGGGCGCAGAGTCCTGGGCCTCCTGCTGGGTTTGCTCTCTGCGGTGAATACCCGGCTTTTCCTTTCGTTGATTCATTCTTCGGATCATTCATTTCAGCACAGGCGCTGAGCCTCTACTCCGTCCCAGCTCAGGGCTACGCTTACATCTCCAGCAACAGGAAGAAGAAGGAGCTCGAGCTCATTGGCGACCGTCAAAGGGCCAGCGGTAAGCTCGCAGATGCCCTTTCTGTGGGCCGGTTCTGCTGTCAGCCCTTGGCGGTTCTAAATCACAGGAGGCTCGCACACAAAGTCCCTCGAGGCTGGGGCTGCTATTGCCCTATTTTGCAGGAAGGGAAGAGACTCTGAGGGTGAACAGGCTTCTCAAGGACACCCAGCTGGTGAGTGGCAGAGCCAGGAGTCACGGCCAGGAAGTCTGCACCAAGCCCCACTCTCAACTCCACTGTCAAACCAAACTATTACAACCCAGCTGGGAAGGGCTTCTGTAGCTCAAGCCTGGGCCCTGTGGCAGGACCCTCTCGGGGCTGGTGGGCCAGGGGACGTCTCTCCAGAAAGTCATGTGCGAGTGGGGATCTGGGGGACGATGTACCTGGGTGTGGAGACCAAGGGAGAGTGCTGGAAGCAGCAGGGGCGGGGGGGGGG
>LNAC01000054.1:3006711-3047989 GCA_002007465.1 Ailurus styani
CAGGGGCGGGGGGGGGGAGATGCGGGGTGTGCAGGGAGCATAGGGTGCTGGAGGCGGGGTGGGGACACGGGGCGGGGGCAGGGGACTCAGAGAGTCTTCATCGGGGGACGTCATGGTCCCACTGCATATTGGAAAGCTTACCACAGCTACACTGTGCAGAATGGCGGGCAAAGTGGGAGGAAGAGCAACTAATTTGAGGCAGGGAGCCCAGTCAGAAGGGCGGTCCAGTGGTCCAATGCCCAGGGGTGCGGGGGATGTGGGGGCATCTGGCAAGGTGGGCGAGGTAAGTGAAAGGATAAGCCTGCGGTGAGCTGGAGAGCTCACTGGCTCTCTGGAATCTGGGGAGCGGGTTATGAAGTACTGCCACTATTAAACACGAAGCTGTAACAATTTATAATCGCATAAATTATAGTGAAAACTAAGATCATAAATACTCAAATTCATCACCTCCTAATTATTTTACTCTCACCTACTCACTGTTGTCTGTTCTCCTGAAGGCATCTACATCCCCCTGTATGTACCATGGACACAGTGGTGTCCAGGCGTCAGTGGCGTCCCACTCAAGTGGAAGCTTGAGATTTGCGATGATCCGGTGGGAGTATTTACACCAAGGAAATCGGCAAACATTACAGATGGAGTTTTTTCTTTTCAATACACCGTGGATGAATCACCATCCTCTAGAGATAAAGAACATGAAAGCAACCTACTCATCGCTCTCCAGCCTTCTCCTCTGGAGCCTCCCAACGGGCCAGGCACACCTTCCTCGTAGCCTCGATCTCTCACCACCTACTTGTGCCTGCCTTCCCTTTCATTCTGCAAGCATCTATCTCAATTCTTCTGTAGGCAGATCTTAGCCCAGAGAAGAGCTCATTCTGTGCTTGTGGGAGGAAACAACACGTGAGCGAGTGAGTGAACGTGGCTTCGCTTTTCTTTATTTGTCCCTCTTGGGCCTTTGGGATGAGCCCTCCCTTGCTACTGGGATGAACACCAAGCCCCAAACTGCTTTCCGTCTCAGAAGCAGCCTGATGCTCAAGTGACATTTCACATCGATGTGTGTCCCATGTGGTGTTGAAACATCTACCAGGGAAGTACGTGAAAAAGACCACTTTTGGAAGAAAGTTATTTCGAAGGCCACGTGATAGTCCACTGAGCTGCAGAAGATGTGCCGGGGCAGTGAGGACCCACACATCAAAGGGATTCTGAAGGACGATTTGAAAGGAGAGCCACGTGTCCAGATCACCTTGGGGGAAAGCCATCTTTGTAACTGATCTGAATCAAGGGCAAGAGGGTACAAGGACATCAGATTTGTTTGAAGAGACTAGCATCCTGTTGGTCTTGGAAAATAATTACACGAAGCCACCAAAGCACCACTTCCTCCCCTCCCCCAGGCACCCTCCTTGCCAAGTAAGACTCTGCACATCAAAGAGTCTCTTAGCCCTGTGCTTGCCTTGCAAGTCACCTCAGTTAACTATTTGAGAGCAAATGCTCAAAACATTGATGTGAGGGGGTAGAAAGCCTTCCCCCTGCCTCCGGCATGGTTCCACTGTGTCCGCCTCCTCTGGGGCTCACTCCTGCAGACTTCAGTAAGGACTGCGATCTCTACCGTTGTCCTCCAGACTCCGTGGTCCAACCAGTGTAGCGGGCAGAACACTGCTGCTCACGGAAGGCAGCTTACTACGCAGTGGTTCAATCCTCCTGGTCCTTCCCAAGGCAGAGTGGCCCTTTAGATCAGCTTCCAAATGCAACCCTCAGATAGGACAGACTTCAAGGATCTTTAGAAATGCAGATGGTTTCCTGAATAGGCTGCAGGTTCCAAATAAATCAGAAGCCATTTAGAAACATCAAACACGTGGCTAGCATGCACAGCTACTACCTCCCTTATGGCTGAAGAATTGTCCATTTCTTTGCATCCCTTTGATTAAAGAAAAGTCCAGAATGGGCAGACTTAGGGTGAGTTCTTTCTGACACCGGGTTCTTGTTAACAAACTCACAGACACCTAAAGCCAAATGGGACTTGGATTTCACATTTGGTTCAAACCGTTGACTCTGTAGATGAGGAAACTGAGGTCAGGGGAAGTTGGAAGTAGTTTCTAACTAAAGCGACTAGTAGGTGGCAGAACTGGAACCCAGCATCTAGCCTCTTGGCCCCTGTGCTTGCCATCACATTTCACTCATTGGCTTCAGAGCAGTAACTTCGATTGATAATTCAACTGATCGGATATGGTCCTCTATGCGACAAGCACCATATCAGGTGTTGTGTGTGGGATGGCACCAATAAAGAGCGCAGAGCCTTGGTCTTTCAGTATATTACCGTCTTTAAGTAGGTTGGTCTCTAAGTATATTACAGCCTCGTGCAGGACAACAGCTCCCCTTAAACTCACATTCAATGCTTACTGACTTTGCTGAGAGGAGGGTCAGGAGCAGCTGCAAGCTCCAGGGTGTTCTTTTGAAAAATAGTATTTGAACCGGGAAGTGCACACCAGAGCGAGCTGGGTGAAGACGTGGCAGAGAGTGCTTGATGTACTCTGACTCTGGAATATATTTGGAAAGAAACAACTCTAACATCACTACTTCACCTACAATTTTGCCCATCGTTCTTGCAGTTTAGCTCTTAATAAAACAGAAGTTTGGGGTTCCTTTTTGTCTTCTTTTCCATTTTCCTGGGGTGGGTGGTATTGTTTAAAGCTGTGAGCTGTGAGCATTTTAAACGCCACATGCACACACGCGCATGCTTTGCTCTTGCACGCCCACGTGCGCACACACACTCACACAGGCACACACGTGCACACACACACACACACACACACACTAGGAGCTCTCCTTTCAGGAAGGAGCAGCGACAGTCCACACGGAAAATTCTACGCTGTAAACGCTTCTCCAGCTAGATTATAGGCAGGACAAGTGTTGACTTTCAATTTATGCTGCTGACATGAGTCATCGAGTGCTTTGATTCCTAGTTCATTTGTCCTGTCTTCAGTCAAATGGATTGAATGCAGGGTTACCCACCTGTGACGTGGCGCCTTGATGCCTACAACGTGGGGCTGATGAAAGCTGAGTGCCTGGCACTATCTAACAGGAATATGAAAATTTGATTTGGGCTGTAGCCAGCCTCCCCCCTGCTCGGGTACATGGGTGGAACATCTGGGGAAAACACTCCAAGTCATTAACTGCGGCTCTGGGTATTTGCATAATACCTGCTCTCTCAGAATCTGACTCCACGCTTCCAGTTGGCTCCAGATGTAGCTTATCTAGCTTATCACAGTGACGAATCTTGCTTTCCTATCTTGCATCCTTTGTCTTTTGAAGTATTATACAGAATTATGGCTCAATTTTTAAAAGCTCCAAATGAGACAACTGCTCAGAGAGATCGTCTTTAGAGATGTCTTCCTGGAAGGTGAGAGTGTTAGCTCATCACCCACGCGGGCCTCAGGGAGCCTCTGAACCCCCTCTCACACTCCATGCATAAGCTCTGTGTTTATGAGTCTTTGCACATACTGCTAGAGAGAAGGTCTACATTTTCATCAGAGATTTGTAGTGACCCATGGGCTCATGGGGTTAAAAATCCATTGGAGAGAGATTTCCCATGATTTGGCAACTAGAAAGGATTTGGGATGCCATTTAATAAAAATTTTCATTTCACAGATGGGGAAACTGAGGCTCAGGAAGCTGTAGTTATTTTTTCCCCAGGCCCATGCAATAAGATAGTTACAAAACAGCAAGGGGGGGGGCAGGAGCAGAAGTACTATTTTCTTTTAACCTGGAGGTCTAAGCTCCATCCACGGTCCTGGGAACAGTGAGAATCTCTGTGCATAAGGAACTAGCATATGAGGCTTGGAAAGGACTGTTTTCCTCATTTGCCTTTTTTAGTAATTTACCCTGGCAGCTGGGAGATATCTTCTCCCACAGGCCTGTCCAGAAAAGCCTGTTAAACTTCCCACCAAAGCCAACACCTAGTGTTGTTCCTTGGGGCCATGAGGCACCATCCTACCTCGGGCGGGACTCCACAGTGAACACGTGTGTGCCCTTGCACGCGTGGAGGGAGTGTGCACGAGAATGCAATCGCAAAGCAAGCAGTGAATGCTCATAATAGGGAACCAAGAGAAAAAAAATTTCAAGTTCCACTTTTGTTTAATACTTGGCTTCCTGGTTTGTTTGTTTTTTTTAAGATGGTATCTGTTTAAGGAACATCTTCTTAAGCCTGGATAGGGGTCCTTACGAATGAGAGAGACAGTTCAACCCTGCTTTCTGTTGCGAGATGTAAGCCTAGTGGAAAATCGAACACGTCGGAGGTTTTCTTTTCACCTGTAGCCCCAGCAAGGCCTGTCGGTCCCCCCCAGACAGTGGCTTCCCTGGGGACACCGTGACGAGGTGGCTTGGGAGGGCCGGCCTGGATCTCCAGAGAGACTCAGCATGCACGCGGCCGCTCTGCTCCACCAGAGACCGTGTCTTCGGAAAGCACAGGCTCAGAAGTTGCTAGACGGGGAGACACTTCCCAGACCACGGATCCTGAAGCTGTTTTTCCGCAGCTGAGTAAACCGAGCCACCGTGACTGGCTCCGCGGTGGGTCGGAGGTGAGACTCAAGCTTGGGGTCTTGCCCTCGTGTCGTTTTGATTAGCGACGTTGGCCTGCAGGAGGCGACGCCACAGGGTGAGCATCCGGCCGGGGGGGCGGGGGGAGGGGACACGCACGTTTGTCCCCCGCTCAGTCCTGCAATATTGCCCAAAGCCACAAACCCAACCAGCGACAGGAATAATGGGCAGCGTGGGGGATGAAGTACGCGGCGCTTTGTAAGACTTGTCCCATTTCGTCTCTACGGCAATTTAAGGTTGTCATTTTACAGATAAGGAACCTGAGTTTCTGGGAAGTTAAGACACTTGCCCGCATGACCCAGTCCCTGAGCAGCCACGCTGCGAGGCCAACAGAGAGTTTGTAAAGATCGTGCTACTCGAGACTCCCATGACCTTGTCCATCGGCCGGCCGTCTGTCTGTTGTCTTCTGGAGCACACCCACACCTGAGCTTCCGGTTGCTCAGAGCAGGACGTATCAGGGGCCTTCATTCCCACTCAGAGGTGAGGGCGATCTGCTGGGCCTCTGTTCCTGGGGCCTGAGATGCCCAGGCAGGGGGCTCCCCACCACCCCCTCCAGGTGGGCTGGGGTCTGACGGGTGGCTCTCTCTGTCCCCCACGTCCCCCCCCTGCCTCCAGGGCAGCCCCTTTCATCAGGGCGTCAAGTGCTCGGACCAGAGGCCTTTTAGAGCGATCTATAAATTGCTTTATAGCAATAGGGCCATTATTCCTTACAACAATTTGCATTTTATTTCCAAATAAAATAACAGTTTGGGGTCCTTTCTCTTGTTTTCTTTTTTGGGTTCACAGGGATTTGGTCCTGACTTGGTTGTGCTGAGTTCACCAGCTCCATGCCTCCTTTCGTCAGTGGAATAAATGGGAACGACTCCTAGTAGGAGGCACATGGGCCTGGGGCTCAGGGCAGGTCCTTTCTCTTTTCCTTGTCTTGTCTTTTCTTTTCTTTTCTCTTCTTTTCTTGTCTTGTCTTGTCTTGTCTTTTCTTTCCTTGTCTTTTGTCTCTCTCTCTCTCTCTCTTTTTTTTTTTTGACTGTTAACAATATCCAACTGTGACAAGCCTCTTGGTTTCTATTCAGTCATCCAAAAGCTTGTGGTTGATCACTTGTGGGTGGCCTTCAACATTCCCCAGAAGGGATTCCCGGCCTTGGGAAGAATCAAGAGCGGTTTGGTGATAGGTGGAGAATTGTTCACGAATACGGCATGACCTGTGTGCCAGGGCCTGGGGAAGCAGAGACGAGCGTGACACCAACCTGACCTTAGGCAGCCTCTGTCACTTGCCTGCATCTTGTATTCACTTAGATCCCTGACTAATGGGTGGGAGGGGGTGGGAGGGGACAGAACTCTGGGAGGAACAGAAACCAGAGGTCTGGGCTTGGCAGGACACACCCTGTTAACCTCAGAACTGCCAGGGAGTCGTCTTGGTTTCCTGTCACTTGCCAGAAGGAGTGGGATTTCAACTGGTTTCTCAACGGGGCAGATGCCGTGGCCTTTGGGTGGACCCAGCCCAGGTTGGCTCAGCGGGAATATTCCCAATATTGGGGCTGCCCTAGGGCCTGCTCAGGTCACGGGAAGGTCAGGGCCACCTGCTCTGCTGATGACAGTGGGACCAGGGCCAGTGGTGGTGAAAGGGGCCCCGCCTTGATGGGAGGCTGGGGTTCTAGAAAGCATGCATCTTGTGGGCTTTGTTGTCAGGGTTGTGGAGCGTCACCCTTCTGTTCCCTGCCCCCCTGCCCTAGGGCTTTCGGTCAGGCCCCCGAGTCCCAAGGTTGCTCAGGAGACGCCTCACCTCTTAGCCCTGGGGCCCAGCTGGTTGGGGAGGATGCACACGAAATGGAGAGAAAGGGGGAGATGATGATTTCAGGCAAAAATTACTGCCATCTACAGTAGCCAGGTTTTTTTTAGTTTTGTTTTGTTTTTTGTTTTTGTTTTTGTTTTTGTTTTTACCTTAAAGCAAAATCAAAATGCTAGCAAAGATCAAGCCTTCCCGGTAGCTAATGATAGAGAATGTGACCTTTCGATTCACAGAAAATGATGTACTTAAACGGGGGGGGGGGGGGGGGCGGGTTGTAATAGAAACACAGTAACCTCTTTATTAATAGCTGGCATTTGTTGGAAGGATCCCAGAGCACTGAAACAACTTCACAACTTCTGTTATTCTGCAACAAGAAACGATGTATCAATGTTCTCTATTTTAGTCTTTATGATACATTCATAGGTTTGGGGTTCCTACCCCTCTTCACCAACCAACAGGGAAAAAAAAGTCATGAAGAGTTGAAGTCAAAGGTTCCCAGCCAGGAATCCGCAGGGCCAGGACGAAGGCACAGGATTTTCGGTGTGACAGGTCCCCAGCCTCTCTTCCCAGGAGAGTCATGCACACAGAAGCCCCCAGGGGTGTTCTTTGCACGTGGAGAGTGGATATTAGCTCCTGGCCTCAGGCAGACATAGAACAGAGCCTCAGAAGGGGGAGAAACTTGCCGCAGCAAGGCCAGTTCCTAGTTCTTCACCCTAGATCTCCCTGGCAAAGCTTTCTGGATCAAAGCCAGGGCTCTGCCCCCCGGAGCACACGGCCGGGGATGTGGGCACCTGCCGCACCGAGCACCCTGTCCGTGTTCTCATCTTCCGCGGTGTTCGCTTGCCTCACAACCAGCGGGCTCGCCGTATTTTTCCTTTGCTTGTTTGAGAGAAGAGTATGGTTTCTTCAGGCCTTTTCCTCAAATCTCTTTGTGCTCTGTGGTATCCCGACATCCTCCTTGAAAATTTTAGGAAAGAGCCCTGGTCTTTGGGATGCTTAGAACTCCTTTCTGCTCATCTTGGGCCTCCTTTGCGTTTGCCACCGAACCCCCCTCACTGGCCAGAAGGAATATAAGGGAGTGGTTTGATGGCTTCACATATTTATTCTTGCTGGCGCTGCCATGCAAGGCGTGGAGCGTCCTGGGAAGTGTAAGACAATTACAATCCCGGAGGTGGTTCAGTGTGGTGGGAAAGAGGCAGGTAAGAACCATGTCCTAGGAATGCAGAGTGGGGAGGGGAGAATCTCAGCAAACTATGAGGTTGCTGGGTGTGATGATGTTTTGAAACGTTAATTGAGGTTCCCCTTTTCACCCCAGATTTCTTTGTTCCTTTTGCTGTTCTTCCCCCTCAAACAGGAGCTTTCTGGAACCTTCTAGCTTTCTGGCAACTTCTTCTAAAGAGAGCAAGGGCAGAAAGAAAGAGCAGTCCCATTTGGCTGCCCAGGTCCCTCTGGAGAGGGTGCGCCCACACCCCTTGCTGGGAACAAAGCCTGCAGAGGACTCACAACTGAGATGTTTGCTGGACATCACCCCTGCTCCTGGGACCTGCCTCGCTCAAGGTTACGTGCCCCGGATGACACCCATGCTCACTTGACTGACCATGGCAGGCATAAAAGCAGCCCTCTCACCCAATTCAAGCCAAACCTGTGGGGCTAGTTCAACTCCAGAGCTCCTCTTAGGGTTGGCTGGTGGTGGCCTCAGGGGCAACCGCATTTCGAGTTAGCTTCTCCTACTGAAAAGTCCTGTCTGTCTTCTTTCCAGGTGAACATCTCAGGAACACTCCCTGAGAGACCATCTGCATGCAGTTTTTCATCTTAGTCTATGTCCAGGAAACCTCTAAGGTGGTTGACACAGGACCGGGCTGTGAAAAAGTGCACTCTAAATGGAAAATTGGAGAGGAGTATGTGGCTAGCTGATGACAAAGACCGTGTTACTGGTGGTGAGTGGAGCCCAGATGGCTCTGGAAAGACTCTAGGAAGACTCTAGGTGAGTAGGGGCCCCATGGGACAGGGCGATGGCGGCTGAGGGCTCCTCGGGGTGAAGAGAGCAGGAGGCTCAGGGAGGCTCGCCACTGTAAGGCAAACTGTGAGAGCCCAAGTACCTCCTCGGGAGCTGTAAGAAGTCCCCAGTGTTCTCCAGCTGGAAAGCAAGTGAGCTGGAGTGTCAGTTGTCATCACAAGTAATGCAGAGTTTTGAAGAAGGTGAAATCCTCAGGCTTCTAAAGTCTGGGTCCTAATAGGGAATAGGTGGGACCCTAATAGTTGGGATTGGTATCTGGACAGTTGAGAACCTTGCACCCTTATGTTCCCTAGAATCCTCTGAACCTGTAGAAGTGGTCTACTCATTGCCCCATATAGAAGACTGTTGATTCCCCTTTCTTGAAGATCCTATGGAGGCCTCAAGTAAAGCAAGAATCTTACAAGACAATGCTTAATCTCTCAGAATCTAGCCCCACCATTCTTCCCAGCAAACAGTTGAACGACAAAGTCCAAATCTCAGTACAGTGTGATGGTATGAGCTGGGCAGGTGAAGGCAAAAGGGGCTAAATGGCAAAGGAGCTGTAGTATCTAGCTCATATGTCCCAGAAGAATCAAGAGAATAGTCATAGGATTGAGTCAAATAGTACAGAATATAAAGTTGATTAGGGAGAGTTTAGTGATAATTGAACGTTCTACCTTGTTACAGGACTTCACATCTTGGCCAGAATCCCCAGAGGCAATCTAAAACTCTGCTGGGCTGGTGCTCAAAAGCAGGAAGCAAACACCCACTCACAGGCAGATGGTGGAGGAAGGGACTAAACAGCTCCAAGGATGGTCATGTTATTGTGGTTATGTTCCCAAGATGGCCAGAAGACTTCGCACTTACAAGGGAATGCCCTGGTGGAAAGTGGTCCCCACATCATCGAGAAGTTCAGGAATGACTCTACTCTGTGGGACAGAGCTGACGACAGGTGTGAAATCACAGAGTGGGTTCTTGGGAACAATGGGGAGGATAGAGGCCAAGTGTTGTATTCATCATCAGAACGAAGGTGCAGACCAAGATCCCGATGAGAGGAAAGATCAGTGGAACATCCAGAGGACTAATCTTGTCCTGCAGAGAACCATGGTGATGGTCAATAGACACATTGCCCCCAGAAGTAAGATAGATTGGCAACCGTTTAAGGTATTATTTAATTTGTACAATTAAAAGAAACCAAGTATGGGTGATTGAGAGGGTTAGCCAAACCACCCCAGCAGTAGTCAGACCCAGAACCCCTGGATTGAAGGGGAAACAGAGTTCTTCCCTGGGCACTACAACATTACAGCAGGTGTGTTTGGCAATATTTCCCCCAGTTCTTCTCCAAGGGGACCTAAGCCACTTGTGCAGGCAAATTCACAGGCGGGAAGGAGGAATTCTTAAATTTTCTGAGGATTATCAAACTGACATTGAGACTTGGGGACCCCAAATGCCACCATGTTCTCCCCGTTGGAGTACAGACCATGAAGTCAGGTAATGAAAAGTATCTTGGCTGAGGTTCAACTCATAGTCCCTGCACCTACTAGTTGTCATTTCCCTCAACTATAACAGGGAATAGATATAGTCGGTCTTTGGCAAAATCTGCCCATTGGTTCCTTTGCTCAGAATAAAGAAATGTTGAAGTGGGGCATGCTCTTTTCCCCACTAGGGAGCAAGTCATAAATATGATCACAGGCCTTGCTGAGGCAGGAATGCTGGGAGTGAGCACCACTCTCAAAGACAGAGAACATGGGGGTTGTGGTCCTTGTCACAGCGCCATTTAATTTGTCCTTCTGGCCCCTACACAGACTAGATGAACCATGATAGAGGACAGAGAACTTCCCCAAAGTGAATCAAGTTGCCCTTGCAGCTGCTCTGGCAGAAGTGGTTGTTTGCTTGTTTGTTCATTTGTTTGATTGGTTGGCTTTCAATAGAGAATATTAACATAGTCTTTGGCCTATGGAAGGAAGCCATTGATTTGGGAAATGAGTTCTTTTCCATCCCCAAGAAGACGATCAGTAGCCGTTCAGATTCACCTAGAACAAAGGATGCTTGTATAGTCCTGCTCCAGGTCCATATTAACTCTCCCATTCTTCACCCTGTTAATAGTCTGAAGCCACCTGGACTACCTGGACATTCCAGACTATCACATTTATCCAGCACATCAATGCTCATGCTAGTTGGATCAGATGAACCAGAAGTAATAAGTCAGTGGAGGGCTTGGTAAAATACATAGATATTAAAGGCTGGGAGACCAACCCCATGAAGACTCAGAGACCTGTCATATCAGGGACAATCGTAGGGATCCAAGGACTTGGCGTTTCCTGAGATAGCCCCTGCAAAGTAAGGAAGGATTGCATCTCAGACCTTCCAATGTTAAGAAGAAGCACAGTGCTTAGTAAGCCTATGGATTTTGTACGCAGCCTGTTCTGTCCCTGTAAATACTGCTTCAGCCCATTTTCTGGGTGATACAGAAGGCTGTCAACTTTGAGTAGGATTCGGGAAGGAGAGCATCTGTGGCAGGGTAGGTGGTGGTGTAAGTGACCCTGCTGTTTGTGTCATACAACCTGGCTGTCGCTATGGTCCTCACTGGTAGAAATGGCATGTTATGGCAGATGTCTGTGGTGCTACAGAGATGTATGATGGGGAAAGGCATCATGTGGAGTTTGTGGGAAGTCCTGGGAGGGCCCCAAGTTAACCACTGGCATTTTGGAGAAAAGTCATGGCAGAGAGGTAGGCATCATTTGAAAAGTAGCTCTTAGCAAGCTGCTCAACCCTGGTAGAGTTGGAACATGTCACTATGGGATGTTAATTAACTACATGGCCAGGCCGGGTTTGGTGAGACTCCCTGATTTATAAGATTGGATGGACTCATGATAAGGGGAAGTGGGATCTCCAGTCCTGGGCATAAGCAGCGTCAGAGTTTATGAGGAAGTTGCACAGTTAGCTGGGCCCAGTACCACTCACTACTGTTTTCTGGTCTTTCTCTCTCAGCTTATACCGATGGTCCCCTATGGGGCCAGGGTGACTTGATTCACTGGTGCATGTCAAAAACGGACTGCAGGTTACACCACTCAGGGATGGTCTTGGAAGACGGCAGTCAGGAGAAATCCTCCAGGGGACATATGTCTGGGTAGGTCATCTAGTCATCCACTTTGTAGGGAAAGAGAGATGACCTGAGATAAGACTATGTGCCACGTGACACTCATGGCAAAGTACGTGAACAGGGGTGAATATTCTGGAAAGAGAAAGATTAGCATGGGGGGACAAGACCAAGCTTGAAGATGGGCTTACAGGAGTGAGTACAGTGTAAAGATATGCATATCGCACGGTAATTCCCAGCAAAGTGCATTCACCATGGAAGAGGTAGCAAAGAAATCAATAGAATGACTGTCGCCAGCCTGTCATCAGCCACCCCAGGGCAGGTACAACAGATGTCATAGTGGCAGAGATGAAAGCTACATGTAACCCTATTGGTACGAGCTTCCATTCACCAAGGGTACCTAAGGGCTATTGCTGCTGAAGGCCTAATCTGCTAGCAACAGAGAGTAGCCATGGAGCCCCCAGGGCTGGTAATAGACATTTGGTAAAAACTGACTATTGGGATCTCTTCTACCACAGAAAGGATACGGGTGAATCTCGACTTTGGTCATCGGATAGTCTTTTTTTTTTTTTTAAGATTTTATTTATTTATTTGACACAGAGAGAGGGATTACAAGTAGGCAGAGAGGCAGGCAGAGAGAGAGGAGAGAAGAGGAAGCAGGCTCCCTGCCGAGCAAAGAGCCCGATGTGGGCCTCGATCCCAGGACCCTGAGATCATGACCTGAGCCAAAGGCAGAGGCTTTAACCCACTGAGCCACCCAGGCACCCTCATCGGATAGTCTTGGCAAAGGTTTGCCTTTCCTACCTGCAGGGCCTGGGGCAGCACCAGTACCCATCAACAGGATTTCACACGATATCAGTTCAGGTCAAGGGACCCACTTCATCGCAATGGGGGGGGGGGTTCAGCCGCGGGCACGTGACCATGGGAGCCACTGTCTTCATCACATATGACATCACCTAGAAGCTGCCACCTGGCCAGAGAGGTAGAAAAACCTCTTATGAATATAGCTAAGGGTCCAGATTAGAGATAGTGCCTCTTGAGTGCGGACCATGATCCTCCGGGACACGGAAAGCATGCCACCTCGATGAGGCTGTGCCCCTGGCAGGTAGAGTATGTGGCTCTGAGAGCCAGAAGATAGCCATAGGAGTGTTCTTACTCTCCACTGCTCCCAGGGACCAACGGAGGGAACTGTGCTTTCTGACCCTGCCGTGTTAGGTTCTGTGGCGTCTGGGGGGAGAATACCTCCAACAGAGGACACAGTAAGATAGTTCCGGAATTGTGTTTTACACCCACCACCTGGTCAATTGACAATTGGGCGGCAGACGAGAGGAAGAGCTTTTGTCCTGGCAGGCATGGCGGACCCTAATCATCAGGGGAGCTAGGACTGTAGATGTACTAGGAGGCCAGGGAAGGAGGGGTTTGGTGCCCCGAGGTTGCTCCGGGGGCTCTCCTGGTGCTCCTACCCCAGGTGGACGAGTACAGGAGTCATATCCTGAGAAGAGAGGGAGAACAAGGGCTTCCGACCCTTCAGAGAGCCTGTCTGGGTCGCCCTACCAGGCAACCTTCCTAGCCCAGCAGAGACGCAGGCCGAAGGAGTGGGGAGTCCTGAACTGGTGGTGGAGGAGGGGATGGTGAGGATCAATGACAGCCCGAGATCAACTGTGGCAGTGGGGGCGGTTGTTTATTTGAATAACCTCCTTTTCTAAGTTTCCCAGGTAACCAGTCCAACCAAAATCCCAGAGGAACTTCCTTGGTGGGGCACACTCGCGGGAAGAAGTGAGGGAATCCATAGTGGGTGTGGCCTGCAGCAGGCACCTTGGGGTTCTACCGGGAGCTCTCTTCAGGGCTTGGGCAGCCACCACTCAGCTGCCTTCAGCCACAGGGGAGCACCCCACTCGAGGCTCCTGGAGCACGGTCCATGTCCAGTTACTGGCCGACCTGGGGGTTCAATGACCTGGCCGGCTTGCCTCAGCTCGGGAGAGACCCAAGCGAGGACCTCTCCAGCTCCCGAGCTCTCAGCCGAGGGCTGACGTCCAGATGTGATCTTGTTGAGAGTCGTCTTCTCCCTGTGCCCTATCCCACCTTCTTCGCCTTCCTCAAAGATGTGTCTTCTGAGAATATTCCCAATGAGCCCTCATGCTGCAGTTTTGCAGATTGTTTCCATGAACACGGCTCTGTTTCTGGAACATGAGCTGGCTTTTTAGTTCCAAAGCCAAGGGCTTTAGGATATTGGAAAGGCCTCATGGAATATATAAGGTTTGAGGGAAAAAGTAAGTAAGAGTAACAATAGCTTCTTCCAAACAAAACAAAAACAAAACAAAAAATACCATTAAGGCAAAAATTTCCCCAGTAAATTTTCTTCTATTGTTGTATTGTAACCCCCTTTATCCCTAATGACGTTCTTACTCTAAAGTCTACTTTCCCCCAGATAATAATATAACTATTCTGGATTTATTAGTAACATTTGCCTAGAAAGTCCAAAAAGCTTCAGTCTATGAATTTTGTTTTAGTTAATGTTAATCTGGGTAGAAAGCTTTTTTTTTTCATGACAGACTCTGAAGGGATCCCTTGCTCCCAGTCCCGTGTTCTCCGCACCATGGTGGTTGTGTGTGGGCCTGAGTGTGGGGTCTGTCCCCCTCTCCCTCACAGGGGGATGGAGTCCTTTGGGCTCCCGGCTCTGTGGAAGGAGAGTCTCTTGGTAGACTCTCCACTTTGCAATGGGACCCAGGCTTTTCATAAAAAGCTGTGAAGATGAAAGTTCACCAGATTGCTCCCAAGGCAAAAGTGATTTCATTACCACACTTCTCACTTCCAATTTCCCCCTTAGATTTTGACCTGATAATTCATAAGGATGTTTTTAAGAATGAAAAAATAGATAGATCCAGAGTTCTTAGATGTTTTTAGGATTTAGTCTGAACACGGGGCCTGCCATGTTCGTGGAAACAGAACTCCCAGAAGTACATTTTTTTAAGAAAGAAATTATTGGTAATGGTGGAATTTTACCATCCACTTCCTGTGCATATGCCGAGAACTCGTTTAGTGTATGTGACGGAAATATCCACTTTACCATTGGCATGACAAAGGACAGGATTCTAAAGCTCCATCCTGTTCATTTTAATTCACTTCATAAGACAGAGAAGGAGAGAGTGAAATCCTGCACTATTTATTAGATGGTGCATGTTACTAAATGTTTCAATAATTGATTTGCATTATACAGTCAAGACAATAAATGTGCAGATAAATGAAAGCCACTCACACCACTGCTTCATGGAACACATATGTAAGATGTGAATATTTATGATGATAAATCAGGTTGAGTTGCTGAACACTTTTTTCTCATCTGTCACCAATGATACAAAGCTCGAGGAGTAAGCTATCAAGTTTTTGTAGTATGTTTTGATTAAATATAAATAAACGAATCACATTTTCACGGTTATAAGCTAGTTCATCAAATGGGGGAGGCAGTGCAAACAGCCTTCTTCTCTAGAAACATATGGTTAGCAGTGTAGGCTTATGAAAATTGTGTCATAGTTCAACATTTAAATTAAGTAAAACTTCCAAAGGCTAAGAAATGATAACAGATTTTATAGCAAGGATGGTAAAGCTTCATGTTGATTTTTTTTTTAAAACTATGAAACTCAAAACTAAGTTTTAATGTCTCCAAATTGTCCCCAAAGAACCTTGAGTTTGCTGTTGCTCATTAATGTTTTAGGACCGTCCTTCCTGCTGTCAAAGTTCTAAAAACAGGTTTTGCCTTTAGGATTCTTTTCTTTTTCACCAAAATACAGGTGTGACATTTAGGACAATTTGTAAGGTTTTTTTTTTTGCCAGGGAACATAAAAGAAAACCTATCTTTTATTCCCTTCTGCCTTGGACCCGCTGATGCGGAAGTGGAATCTACACCGAGGGAACTTTCCATGGGAGGCTAGGGCCTCAGGGAAGCTGAGGACGTGGACACTCATTGAGTCCTTGCCTTTAGAGCCGACAGGTGTTGGATCCCATTTCTGTGGCACCAACGGGCAATTTCACGCCTTCTTTGTTCTCCCCCAGCCCTCACCCCTCCCTTCCCCATCTCTGCCCTCTGAGTCCATGACCCCCGCTGCCCTGAGCTGGTGGAGGCTCAAGGAGAGAGTCCACCTCCCCCATCATCTCCCCACCTGTGCGCTGCCCACCTCCCTCCCGCGGGCCCTCTGCAAGGCCAGTGTCCTGGATGGAGTGTGTCCTGGGCCGTCCTGGGTGTTTTCCCGCCAGCCCACTAGGGCTTCCTCCACAGGGTCCATTCTTTGCTTTCTGTTGGGCTCTTTCCATTAGCATTCGGGCTCTGATGAAGGAAAAACACAAGCCGCCCCGGCCAGTCCTCTAGCTTCTTACAAGAACCCCAGGGACCGAATCTCTATTCTCCACCGCCTCGCCTCTCCTCCCCTCTTTCCCTCCTCCAGTCAAAGCCGGGGCGAAGCCCACTCTCTGGGAAGCTACTCTGTCCCTGACCCCCTTCATCTGAGCAGACCCAGAGGTCAGCGCTGTCTCCCGCTGGACCGTATCTCGCAGTGCTGTTTGACACACAGGTTCCCCTCCTTCCTTTCGGGGATGGCCTCACCCCTGGACTTGGGCAGCGCAAATAGCCTCCAGCCTGCTGCCCGGCAGCTGATTCCCGGACGTCGTTAGCGATTCCTTGAATTTCCCGCTGCTGCTGTGAGAAGTTGTCACACACCCAGTGGCGTGAGCAGGAGTTTGTGATCTCACAGTTCTGTAGAGTCCAAGTCCAACATGGATCTCTCGGGGCTAAAATCAAGGTGCGGACAGAGCTGCTTTCTTCTGGAGGCTCCTGGGGAGAATCGGCTCTCTTGTCTTGTCCAGCGTCTACGGGTCACCCACGCTGCTTGATGGGGGACCCCTTCCTCTACCTCCAAAGCCAGCGGCGTGGCATCTTGTCTTCTGCTCAACCTCTGTTTCTGTTCTTGCATTTCTCTCTGACCCTAGCGCCTCTGCCTCTGTCTGTTAAGGACCATCGTGGTTACGTCTGGCTCACCCAGACAGCCCAGATCCTCTCTCCATCTCAATATCCTGACCTTCATCACATCTGCAAAGACCCTTCTCCCCTGTGAGATGCTATATCCACTGGTTCTGGGCAGTAGAATGCAGTCATCTTTGGTGGGGGGAGCTTATTCAGCTCAATCCCTCTCCTCAGGTTCACCTCTTAGTTTTGGAGCACCTCAAACTTGGCCCTTGGTCTGCTGCTCTTCTCCATCCATAATCTCTGAGAAGAAGATCTCACTGAGGTTTCAAATGCCATCTTTAAGTCAATGACTTCCAATTTATATTTCCAGTCTTGAACTCACCTCTGAGCTCCAGGTTTGAATCTGCATGCGATCTGCCTACATTGTCCACACCACAACTCACTTGGAGGGCTGATGATGACTTCAGATTTGCCAAAACACTACTTATTTCTCCCCTAAACCTGTTGCTGTTCCCAAGTTTTTTTCAGTAAATGGCTCCATCATCTGTTTTGTTACCCAGATCAAAAATCCAAAAGTCATTCTGTATTCTGTTTCTTCTTCTTTTTAAAAATACTTTATTTATTTGTTTGAGAGAGTGAGCAGGGCAGAGAGAGAGAGAGAGAGAGCACAAGCAGGGGGAAGCAGCAGAGGGAGACCAACGCGGGGCTCAATCCCAGGACCCTGGGATCATGACCTGAGTCCAAGGCAGATGTTTGACCGACTGAGCCACCCAGGTGCCCTTGTATTCTTCTCTATTTTACCCCCTTCCCCACCTAATCTATGGGCAGAACATTCCTGCCACCATCAGTCTATTCCAGACTCCACCGTGGCCAGCCCGGGCTTGTGACCTAGCCTCCTCAGTAGTCCACTGGATGCCTCTCCCTCTCCAGTCTACCCTCCACCTAACAGGCAATTTTCAAAACAACATTTTTATTACCAAGTATTTCAAGCGATCCCCAAAGTACAGAGAACAATAAAATGAATGCCCAGGTGGTCACCATGCAGGTGTGACCGTCTTAACATTCTGCTTCATATAATTTTTTTCCCAAGAAGTAAAAGGTCATATGTTTGTGAAACCTTCTGTTTACCCCTCTTCCTTGTTCCACTTCCCAGAGGACACACTGTCCTGCAAATGTCACGTGCTCTTCCTCATGTGTGTCTATACTGCACCGTACATACGTATTCATAAATGATGAGTAGGATTGTGTGATGTGTCTTTATGTTCTACCGAAGTGTCTTCTGTTTTACAAAATGTTTTTGTCGCTTAACATTTTTTAGTGCTATATTTGGAACATATTCATGCTGATAGGCATAAATTTAGTTCATTCATTTCATTTTTTTAAAGATTTTATTTATTTCTTTAGAGGGTGAGCAGGCAGGGGGCAGAAGGAGAGGCAAAGAGAGAATCTCAAGGAGACTCCACACTGAGTGCAGAATAGACTCGAGGCTCAGTCTCACAACCCCGAGATCGTGACCTGAGCCACAATCCAGAGTTGGACACTTAACTGACTGAACCATCCAGGTGCCCCAGGTTCATTTATTTTAAACATTTAAATAGCCCACTTAATAAAATAAGCATAGATATATCTTATGAATGCAGCACAATACGGTAAGTCATTTCCCCATTGTTAGGGATGTACTAGCAAAATTTTGCTAGTGAGATTCTACAACAGTGAACATCTATGTGCATAGACCTTTTTGCTTGTGTATGAAACATTGTGGTCTAAAAGTTGTAAATGTGAAAGTAGGTAAACTTATTGATCTTTTTGTCAAATGTTAGTGCTTTTGTAACTTATGAAATCTCTTCCCAATGTTGTGAAGAGAATCGTTATATTTTTTCCCCCAAAATTCTGTTTTTAAATTGAGGCCTTTAGTCATTCTGGAATGTGCATTGTGTGGGTGTGTGTGTGTTTCGTATGGTTAGCCAATTGTTCCTTTCCCACTTAATGAATATTCTAGCCTTTACCTACTGAATTTTAATGCCACGTTGTAGAATACCATGTTTCTAAAAGAGATGCGATAGCAGAGATTGTAGAGATGCAACCTGGGTGTAGAGCACAGATCCATCATTACTGAACAGGGATGTCGTCTTCATCAAGTTGCATAATCTTCCTGCATTTCTACCTAGTCTATCTTATCTGCAAAAAGGAGAAAATATTAATAAACACTGGGTGCTGGGGTGACTCAGTTGATTAAGCGTCTGCCTTCAGTTCAGGTCTTGATCTCAGGGTCCTGGGATCGAGCCCCAGGTGGGCTTCCCGCTCAGTGGGGAGCCTGCTTCTCCCTCTGCCTCTCCCCCTGCTCCTGCTTGTGTGCTCTCTCCCCCTTCTCTCTCTGTGTCTCTGAAATAAATAAACACAATCTTTAAAAAAATAAATACCTTTGGGGGATTAAATGAGCAATACTGCACTTTGATTCCTCTGTGCAGAGCCTACCTCGTAATAAATACTCATTAATATTAACTTTCATATTTAAATTATTATTATTTTCATTTTATGTGCTAGTCTCTTTCAGGGCAGGTCATTTGATTTTTATAGCTTTATGGTAATCTTAATATCTGTGAGGCCAAATACTGCTATTTGTCAGTTTGTCAGGTTCTGAAAAAAGCTCTATGGAGATTTTGATTAAAAATGAATTGAATTTACAAATTAGTTTGAGAGAATTGACATACATTACTGAGACATTCTGCATATGAACATGACATAGTTCTCTATTCCCTATTTCGGTCTTTGTGTCTTTGAATAGTGATGTATAATGTTTCCTACAAATGTTTTATACATCTTTTGTTAGATTATTATATTTTGTCATTACTGAGGAAGACAGTATTCTTTTAACTTTTAAAAAATTGTATGAGCTACTGTTAGTATTGATTTTTGAAACTGGTTTTGTATTCCAGCAATCTCACGATAATAATTTATTGTGATCTTCTAGGATTTTTTCTAACATCTTGTCTCCTGCTTCCCACTCATTCTGTTCCTTTTATTTCAAAAAGTGTATATCCCTATGATGGTAATCACTGACACTTCTAGACTGTTTTTAGAGTGTTAGCTGCTCTTCTCAGCACCTTGCATGTACCAGCTCTTTCCATCTCATGACTGCTCTATGAGGTCAATAATATCATTATTCTTATTTTATTGGTAGTGTTAGAGAAATAAATTTCTGCTGCTTATAAAACTATAAAGAAGACTTCATGAAGGACTACTATAAAATGTGTCAAGACTATCACAATAGGAGAGACAGATGGGACTCAACTCTGAACATAGCAAAGACAATAGGCATTTATAACCAAGAAGCAGGGGGTGCAGAATCAGTGGATGGAAATTACTAAGGGGACCTCAGAGGTTGGGGGACTCTTGCTATATTGACTCAATGGAATTTTTGTTGAAGGTGGTGAAGGACTTAGGCATCAAAGGTGAGGGACAAAAAGCTTTATCAGGTATGAAAGTGGAGGCTTCTCCCTAAGCTGGCTGAGCAGGATTCTTGCTACAACTGGAGTAGGTAGGCCCAAGATAGCCTGACTCAAGGTCAAAGTCAAGGGCAGGGTCTTTGTCAGGAGGCAATTGGAGTAGAGGGAATTTGAGTATGCCCCAAAGCGTACAACTAGTAAGAAGCAGAGTGTGAATCCCTGATAGTTTGGCTCTAGGGTTGATGTTTTCCATCCCTCTGATTTGAGCAGCAGAGGTGGCTGCGTGGACTCTCACGTTCTTCCTGATATGAATGGGGATGGGGCTCAGTTTGCACGATTTAGTATGATACTGCAAGTATGGCTAAATGCCATCTACAGAGTAAAGGAAATTCTTGTATATTGTTAAGAAATTCTTTTCTTAATTGTAAAGAAATTTTGAATTTTATTTAATAAGCTAATCTGATGAATTTTTTTCCACTCAAATCTATCAATGTGGTGAATAACACTGATAGATTTTCTGAACTGAACCATCCTTGTATACCCAGGAAAAACCTCAGTGGGTCACAGTGGAGACAAATTTATCATAAACATTGTTATTTGGCATTGATTTTTTAAACATAGCTCCAAGTTTTTTGTTTTATTTTAACAGAGTACTTCAGAAACTGCCACCCAAGTACTTTTGTGAATGAAAAGCACTATACTATCATCATTCATTGCATAGAAAGATAAGAAAGGAAGTCTTTGATTCTTTACAGTTTAACATTAATGTTTATGTTAATCTATGTTGATTTTTTTATTTTATCACCAGAAAGTTGGGTTCAGAGACAAAGAGCTTACCTCGATGTTTAAGGACTTGCTTGATTAGCTCCCCTGTGTGTTGACCACACAATGTGGGAACTAGAAGGGCCATCTCATCACTTGCTCTCATTTGTGGAAGTTGTACAAGCACTCCGGGTTTGTAGGTCCTGCTCTCATTTGTGGAAGTTGTACAAGCACTCCGGGTTTGTAGGTCCTGCTCTCATTTGTGGAAGTTGTACAAGCACTCTGGGTTTGTAGGTCCTGCCTGTATAATAAATTCTGAAGGGACCTGTTGTTGGAGAGGTCCTGTGGCACAGGGTCAGGAGTCCTGCAGTTTGGGGTTTGGAAGATGAGAGGCTTCCCTCTGAGGTAGTGGCCAACGATGTATGACCAGGTTATTCTTGAACACTTCGCACTGCTGGCTGTGAAGTGGGCACAAGGCCATCACCATCCAGCCAACATGTGGCTGCCGTTGGAATTAAATGAGATGGGGCTGGTACCTAAAAGCCCTTGGAAAGTCACTCTCCACAGGCGAGATGCTGCCTTCACCTTGCACTTGGTCAGTGGGAGGAAAAGCAAGCAGCTTGACAGCCAGGGCTCAGGTCCACTTGCAAGTGCTTCTCCTTCACACTCTGCTGACTTCCCTCCCCAGCTCTCTGCCTGCTTCAGTCTCTGCTCCTGAGCAGGCAAGGGGGTTGAGAACACATGATTTCATTCATTTTGCAAGAAAAGGTCCCAAGATGGAAATCCTGGTCCTAAGATTGAAATCCTGGTGCTAGCTCTTCTGGTTGGATTCGGGCCCTGTGAGTTGAGTTGATCAGTTTCCATAACCTATAATTATCTTTCTCCTTTTTCCCTATTCCTTTTCTTTTCTCCTTCTAAAGAACATTTGTGGGGCGCACGTGGCAGCATTCTGCCTTTGAGCTGCCTTCCCCTGGGGCCCCAACCCTTCCTGGGCCCAATTCCTATCTTTCTGACAATGTCCCGCTCTGGTTTGGCAGCTGGGATTCTTAAAAAGGGGCTCAATTGTATTAATTCCCATGTTCCAGTTTTGTTTGTTCAAAGGGAAAAAGAAATTAAAAGAAATTCACTTTCCAGTTGAAAATCACGATGAGGCTTATAGTCCAGAACCACTTGGCACAGCAAACATCCCCATCTCTGTTTAGATGTACACAGACCAGGCTTCTCTCCATCCTACCCCCTTGCTCTTTATCTTCTAGTGGTTGGAATAATGCTCCCAGAAATCTGCTGTGATGGAGGGTTACCTAGGTCCTGAGGAATACCTGCTATCTTGTGAGCCTTCTTCAAATTGTTTTTGTTATGATTAATGTCATTATGGTATCAGTGTGTTTTAATGGGGACGTTTGTCTTCTTGCTGTTTGTGTATGTCATCTGAAGGGGAAAAATACGGAAACAGAAGGGCGCATGTCTTTACAAGTGTGTTTGGAGGCAAACCAAATGGTGCATTTCTCTTCGGATGCTTTCTGATTTTCAATCTGGGAGTTTCAGACTAAAAATAGGATGGCTTCTTTTTGCAAAGGGCTACTGATGTGACTCTTTCATGGGCTGGTTCTGTCGGTACAAAAGGCAACTCCTGGGCTCGGATGTATTGACTCATTAGTCATTAAGGAATTTACTCCTTGGCACTAAAGAATAATGTAATGCAGGTTTAATGAAAGCAAAAGCTTCAAGTTGATGTTAATTTAATGGTACAGTCAACTTTCAATTATCTTTGAGGCTGAAAGAGGAGGTGGCATTGATAATCCAAATTAACAAAACGCCTGGAATACATTATACTCTTTCCCCCTAAATTCATCAGGATTTGCTGCTCTAATTTTGCTCCAAGGGACTCATGTTGAAATGATCATGAAAGCCAATCTAGGGAAAAGCAGGACTTTGGCATGGGGAAGAAAGATCATGGCCTGCCCAGCAGGCATTAGGCACTTAACCTTGTTAGTTTTTGAAATGTCACAACTACCTGTAAGGAAAGTATCACTAATCATAGTTTATAATTAAGGAAAGAAAGGCAGTGTTGAAAGACTTGTCCAAGGTCATTTACTAGAAATAAGTGGTCCTATGTTTCTCAGTCCAACCCATGTATTGAACAGAGAGGAAAACAATCTTTTAACCTAAACCTGAATTGCAATGTCTTCTAGACTTAAGAAAATATGTCAATTTTTTTCTGAATATATGCCATTTTCTTGTTAAGCAAAATTCTTGTTTGGGGTAACAGCATGGGTTGGAAGGAACAGCGAAACAATTTTTCACCACGAATGGACAGATGAGGGTGGGGGTGGCCACAGAGGCCCGTGCTGGTGAGGATGCCTCTCATCACAGGGTTGATGGAACTTCTGAGAACAAGGGCATCTAAAAAGTCAACGTTTGTGTTCCTGGCAGGGAAGTTCGCGGATGGAACAAAATGTCCTTCCCTCTCAGTCTTAAGCCAGCTGTGCCAGGTGCAAATACCCGGTGTTCGCAGTGTTAGTGGATTGTTTGAAGGCGGAGGAAAGAGAATGTGCTGGGAGGTAGATGAGGCAAGATGAGGTGGACAGAGCTGTAGATTAGTCAGGGCTCTAGGGAAACAGAACCAGAGGAACAGATAGATGCGCGCAGACTTATGAAGAATTGGCTCACGTGATTATGGAGGCTGAGGAGTCCCATAGTCTGACGGCGTAACTCTGAGTCCAAAGGCCTGAGAACCAGGGACACCAATAGTGTAAACCCCCATCAGAGGCAGGAGAAGATGGGGAGAGATGTCTTGGCTGAAACCGTGAGGCGGGAGGAAAGGGGCCACTTCCTCCTGACTCCATCTTTGTTCCTTCAGGCCCTTCAGGGGACTGCAGGACGCCGCCCACCCACCCGGGGAGGGGCAATCCGCTTTACTGAGCCCACCAATTCAAATGCTAATCTCAACGGAGAACAAGCTCCCAGACACACCCAGAATGATGTCTAATCTGGGCTTTCTGGCCAGTCAAGTTGACATATGAAAGGAGCTATCATAAACATCCTGGGAATGAGAAGACTCCTTGCGGAGGGTTCCAGGCTCGCTGGCCTTCGAACAGTGAGTCCAAGTCCCTTTATGTCAGCCTTCAAGGGCAGGATGAATTCAGTAGGCGTATGGCTTATGTATTTCTGACAATCTGACAAAGTAACTGGTTAGCAGCTAGTTACCGGCTTCCTACCAGCTAGTTAGTGAACAGTCTAGAGCTCTAGATGCTAACCTATCACATCCTAGAATCTTGCTACTCACAGTGTGGCCCCCAGGCCAGAGCTCCTTACAAGTGCAGATTCTTAAACCTACTGAAGTGAATCTTCTTCATGCACACCAATCCCCAGAATTTCTCCAGATAATTGATCTGCACATGAAAGTCGGAGGAGTGGCCTGAAACATACCAGGGGGTAACATGTAGAGAAGTATGAGTAAAAGGCTGGAGTGAAGGTCACAATGGAGAAACTGAGTTGGGATTTTCAAATAATTGCCAGGTAACACCTATGGTAATTAGCCACCATTCAGAGTTGAGGATGGAATGTGCGTTCCCGAAGTCCAGCCAAGCATAGACTTGCCCGCTGGGGTAGGGAGGACAGCTCACCTTTCCCACGTCCTGAGCCGCTTGCCTTCAGACTTACTGACCCGCTCTGGTCTGGAAGCCCAGCCTGCAGCAGGAAATATCTGTTCTCTTTCTTCTTTCTTTTCCACACCCTTGCCTTCAAAGTGTGTTTGTGTGGTCACATGTATAGTTTAGCTCATGGTCTCCATCATGAGGAAAATCAGGGGGGAAGGAATGTGACCAGGGATCCTGGATTCTGCTGTTGGACGTGTGGAGTGGCATTGCCTCAGACGGCCTTGACTTATCTACTGGAGAGGACAGACCGTTTTCATCTGTGTGTCCCGTTAGGTAGAGATAACTCTAAACGCATGGGAGAAGGGTGTGCTCTGTGGTGTGTGTGTGTGTGTGTGTGTTTTGTTGTGTTCCCCACATAGCTGAATGATAGGAAGCTGTTGAATAACTTTCATGGTAGCTGCTCAGCTCATCGCTTCTTGTTTTGAGAGAAGCTTCGTGGAATACCGGGAACATCGAGGCCCATACTAGACCATCTCTTCTTTTCTCTGACCAAGGCTGGTTCAACCTGAACTTCCCTGGGGCAATCAGACACCTGTCTCAGGGGCGGTGAGCCTTGGAAAGAAAGGGCACATAGCTAGGCAAGGTATGAGAAAAGAGTGAGCCTAGAGAGGGAGCTCCAGCGAGGATCTCTGGAGAGTGGCAGCTGACCCGACTCGGAAGGACGGTGGGAGTGTGTTGGGTGTGCGGGCGTGAGGAGAGGTGCACAGCCCTGCATCAGAAGGCAACACGTGTGTTGTCAGAGCTGAGAGTGTTCCAGCATCACGGAAGCTGTGACGGTGAATGGCCATGGGTGGGAACACAATGGCAAGGGAGTAGCAGGTGGGGCCATACCAAGGACTTCTTGAAAGCAGGCTAGGGGTGACTGGTCAGGTTTGTCCCAGATCGAGGGAGAATTAGGAAGAAAAAAGTAAAAAGGTAGGGTGGATTTTGCAGCTTGGAGAAAAGACGAATGTAAAAGCCAAATAACAAACCTTTTAAAGATCGAGTCAAAACTGTCTGGTAACCAAAATTAACGCTCACCTGGGGTGTTTATTGCTGTGAACACACTTTAGAAAGGGGCAGAAAGCTGAAATGCTCCCAGCTGCTCATACACGCTCCTAAGAGGCACAGGAATCGAGTTTTCCATGATAGAGTCCTCGGTGTTAGCAAAATCACAACTCTACAGGGTACATGATTCTTCTTTTAAGTAAAATGGGAAGAAATTTTCTTTTACCAGGAAAGCCTCAACTTTATTCTCTAAGCAAAAGTCAAGGTCTGATCATCGTTTCAAGATGATTATTTATGGCTTAGCAGATAATCCCACGGTGCCCTTGGTTCTGGCATTGCCTTTGCTCTATCTCTTGCTGTCTCCTGAATTTATTGATTTCATTAGAAGATAAGAATGACAAGGACAGCTTAGAATACTTGGGAGAAATGTAAAACCATTAGCAGGTCATTGTTGAAGTCGGAACATGCTCTGGTAAGCTCCTTAGGAAACCAGTGCCAGCCAACGATACAGGGATTAACCTGCCCATGTTGTGTGTGTATGTGTGTGTGCGTGTGTGTGCGTGCACGCGCACGCATGCATCAGCATGTGGGTGCAGGCGGCGTACCAGATTTTCTGTGATGAGCTTGACTAGGATAAGCCCTGATACTATACTGGCAGATACATGGGTTATTGACACAAACAACAGCTTCTTCCTTGCCTTTGCTTTTTCTTGCTTCCTAAGTCTCCCTTCCAAGTGCTAACCAGGCCCGACCCTGCTTAGGTTCCGAGATCAGACGAGATCAGGTGCATTCAGGGTGGTATGGCCCTAGATTTCTTGCTTCCTAAGCTCGAGGTTCTAGTCCATTTTACCCGAGGGATGCATGTCAGTTGGCAGGGGAGAAGGCTTTTGGAGCTTGGCATCTGCTAACTAGCTGGGGTCAGAGGGTGTCACAGGAGTGACCACCAGCCTCTCCGGAGTGGTCCTCAGAGAGGCTTCCTCTGCCTGCTGTCCCCTCAAGGCAGGGACAGCTGCCGGGGGTCCAGTCTGTCCTGACCTTTCCTCAAGGGACAAGACAGGACGGTCACTGTTCAGTCTGAGGACATCCTTTAAACAAAACAGAAGAGATTTTCTCATGGTGAAGCTACTGGTGCTCTTGAAGTCTGGACAGCCAGAAGGGAATTAATTCAGTTCCATCTCTGTTCTTGTTTCTTCTCTCTGGTGTTGGCCGTGCAGCAGTTTTCGATACGTCACATGGATGTTTCAAAGATCATGAGGTGGAGGGACTTGAAATAATTGTTTGATGCCAACGTGCATCGGTGTTATGCTTGGAAGAAGGTGGGCAGCCGGCCATGCTCTGAGAACAAGGCAAGTAGAAACAGGCTCCAAGGACACAGGCAAAGTTTAAGGCCTCAGGCAAAAGGTAAATGAGGGATATCTCTAATGAAATACTGGAGACTGTGTGGCTTTAACATTTATTTCTCATCGTTCTGGAGGCTAGGGAGACCAGCTCAAGGCGCCAAGGGATTTGCTTGCTTCCTGGCTCAGGCTCAGTCATCTTCCCATGTCCTCACATGGTGGACAGGACAAAGGAGCTTTCTGGGGTCTCCTTCATAAGGTCACCAATCCCATTCCACACTCACTACCTAATCATCTTCCAAAGGCCCCACCTCCTAATTCCAGCTCCTTGAACGTTGGGCTTTTGCATGAATTTGGGGGAGACACAAACCTCTAGTCCATAGCACATCCATGGAACATGGGCTGGGGGCTCCCTGGCCAGCCTTGCTCCTCACCTGTCTGAGTGGGACCAGCTGAAACCCAAGAGGAAACCACCATGCACAGCGGCACTGAGGGACCTAACATCAATGTGGAAGCTGAACCGTGTGGCTGCCAACCCGGACCATCAAGGTGACCTTTAGCGATTGCCAATGTCAGCGCTTGTCTCCTCTGACTTGAAATTCAGTCGTGCCATGCCTGCCTCTCTCACAGTGATTCTGAGAGCCAAGAAATAATATTTGCTAAAACGTACTGAAAAATCTCAAGTGCATTACTGGCGTGGGTGGACAGACTCACTGTTAGGCACATAAGAAGAGCAGTTACACAGGGTCTAGAAAGTTCATCTCTTTTTATTTTTACCTTTTGTGTTGTGAACCTTCTGTTTGTGAGCCTTAGTGAATAAGTGACTTCTGCAGGTAAAATGAGTGTGAGTCAAGTTTAAGGTAATCATTCTGAAGGTACTTTCAAGGAATTTGCCTCCCAGTAATTGAAGACTATTGTAGTCTTCGGTTTCAGACACAATAATTTATTACAGTCTTGTTGCCAGGTTAGATCTGAGACATTCAGTTCAGTTTGAATTTCAGATAAACAATGAATAGTTTTTTAATATGAGTATGGCTCAAATATTGCATGGGAGATACTTACAGTGACTCACACTGAAAAATTACTTGTTGCTTATCTGCAGTTCAAATGTCACTCAGTGTCCTCAATTTTCATTTGCTAAATCTGGCCACCCTATACTGGAGATATGGGTTTCTCACAGACATACAAGAATGAAATCCCATTCCCATATTCAGTGCTTTTTAGCCTAAAAAAACCAAAAACAAACAAACAAACAAAAAAACAACAAAAACCATAAATGGGAATCACTGGATTAGCATTGGCATGTTAGGTAATTTCTTTGAGCTTCTCATTTTTCATCTATAAAATGCAAAGAATAGCGCCTTACTTGGTTCTCAGGTAAGCCTGCTGATTGGAATCACCTGGGGGACCATTTACAGCTCCTGATGCCCCAGTGCCTTAGACCAATTACATCAGGATCTTGGTGTGGTGGAGCCCAGGGGTCACTGTGGAAAGCCCCACCCAGGTATTGCAACAAGGCAGCAAGGGTGAGATCCCCTGACATCATTCCTCGTGAGCTGTGGGGCTAAGTGACCCAGCAGCTGCAGAGCCCCTCAAAGAGTGTCTGGCACTGTAAGAATGCCATAGGCAGTCCCCGCATTATGTTAGGAGGAAGGTTAGTGTGAGAGAGGAAGGAGAAGAAAGGGTGACAGGGAGGTTGACAGGCTGTACGTTGGCAGAGTCTTAAAAGCACGTGGCCCCGTGGGATTTCATGGGCCCATCTGCATGGGGCTGCGTGGCTGGGACACAGCTTGTGGAAGACAGCAAGAGATCTGAAGCCAGGTTATGAAGGCTGTGGGCTCCGGTGAGGAGTTTGTGCTCCATTCTCTGGGCACTGGGGAGCCATTTGTCAATGCTCTTGCTCCTAAAGGGAAGAGTTTTCATGGAAGCCCAGGTATGCATCTCATAGGAAGATATGAGCCAGGTGGGACCCATGGAGGTACCGTCCCCCTAGTAGGAATCTTTTTTTTTTTTTTTTAAAGATTTTATTTATTTATATGACACACAGAGAGAGATTACAAGTAGGCAGAGAGGCAGGCAGAGAGAGAGGAGGAAGCAGGCTCCCTGCTGAGCAGAGAGCCCGATGCGGGCCTCGATCCCAGGACCCTGGGATCATGACCTGAGCCGAAGGCAGAGGGTTTAACCCACTGAGCCACCCAGGCGCCCAACCCCCTAGTAGGAATCTTACCTGTCCCACTCAGTGTTGTGTTTTCAGTGCCAGGAACCATGTCTGGTGCATAGTAGGGACTCAACAATGGTGTTGATTGAAGGAGTAAATGGAAAAAAAACAGAGGCAGCCTGGCATGGCAGGACTGGCGGCGATGTGAGGGCAGAGGTCTCCAGTCCGATGCTGACCTTGGGCGCCACTGGACAAGTCATGGCCTCTTCTTCATGTCTGTTGCTTGTCTCTTGAATGGGGAGATAATCTTCAAGCTCTAAACTGAGAGTTAAATTCTGGTTGTGAGGAATTAATGACTTACCTATTGATATTTTGGTCCTTGGTGAAAACTCCCTTGGAGAGCGTTGGTGTTTCTGTGATTTCTGGAAGTGGGGCCCCCGGAACACAGAGTTGCGCAGCTCACCATGGTTATTGGAGGAAACTTGGCCTACCCATGAGTCAGGCATCCCCACATCAGGGGAGTGGCTGGACCAGAGCCCCAAGACTTATTTTCAGGGTTGTAGGTATAAGCATGTAATGTTGGAGAGAGGTGCAAGGCATATGTTGGCCAGCCCAGGGGCTCCCGGGTGGGAAAGACAACCAGCCGGTTCTCATCACGGCTCCAGCAACTCAGCCCTGTGGCTCCAGGCAGCTCACTTCCTCTGTTGGCATTTTAGTCCCTTTCATTGTAAAACGAGGAGTTTATATTAAGTCGGCTCTCTAGAATATTCTTGGCTTTCAACTGCTCTGGTTCCATAGTGTGCTCTTGGGTTTCTTTTATCTCTACCTCCATGTACCTTTGTTTCTAAAGATCCAGGCTCCATGACACCATTCCTTTCCTGTGTCTTCAGAGATGGGAGTTGAAAAGCTGACTCTGCACCTCTGTGTGCCTCTGAGCCTTTTGCACATAAAGAAGGGAAAGCTGGATAGTTTTTTTTTTCCCCTTTTTTCTTTAACAGATATTTTTAGCTTTTCTAAAAGCTTCTCACTTTGAGCCTTAAAAAGAAATAAGAACCTCTTCCAAAAATGCAAATGCTCTGGCAAGAAGCAAGAGGGGTGTTTTCAATCTTTCCAGAACAATTGTTTTCTCTTCCATTGACATTTGTGGGGTACAGGGGTGAAGGTGGGGGCGCAGAGGGGAGGGAGGGAGGGTGTTGTGATAACTAAAGTGACTCTGTGGCCAGCACGGGCACTTTCCTGGGGGCTGCCCCATAGGATGTGTGCTACGGGCTGGCTTTCCTAATCAGGCATTATTTTAAATTGCTCTGGAACACTTCTGAGTGGGACAGTGGATGGCTCTATATGTTTAGAATGTTGCAAGTCCTGACAGAGCCATGAGGTGAAGTGGAGGTTTTTTCTCCCCAGCAGCCTCCAGCCTCGAGCAGACTTTGGAAGTCAGTAGGAGCTGCTGGTGGCACTCAGAGCTGTATCCCCGCCCCAAGGAAGAAGTGACAGGGAGAGCAAGGTGGAGTTCCAGCTGGCTTAGTTTGTATCCCCAGCTCTGAATTTTTCTAATTTGGAGCCTTCCACTAGCTGGTTGAGGTCTTGTCTCCAGAAGCATCATTATTTCCTCTGTTTCCCGACAGCGCCTGGTTTACACCATGGAAGAACACCTGCAGAGGAAGGAATGGGGAGTCGTGTCCCTGCCTGCTTCCCAGGAGGAGAACGAGGAGAGCGGAAGAGGGCTGCCTGGTGGAGGGGTCACGGTGCTAGGCTCCTGTGCATCTATTATCTCACTGAGTCTTAACAGCAATCTAATAATTATGTCTAATTTCATATTTTTGATTCCGTAGCCTCTAGTTCATAGTAGCTGCTCGCTATCCATTCAGTTGTCTTAATCAAGACTTTTTTCCAGTTATGTCTTTCAGAGCTAATTCAAAGTTTGACTATATTCGGAAATAATGATTTGGCCCACAATCTTGTGGAAAACAATAAATATGGTTCTGTGTACGTCAAACTCATGGGACATTGGTGAATACATGCTCTTTGAGGGGCATTTAGTAGACTCTGGCTTGGAGTTATTGTGCAGAAGATGATTATATTGACATAACCATCTGAAAATGAGAGACAGTACCCTCCAGCCCTCACACTCAGTCACACTCCCCAGATGTTAGCGATAGACAGCTTCCAGAAGAACAGCTCAGCTTGCATGTAACTGAACTTATGGAAGGTTCATATCCAGAGAATCAGGAGTCAATCAGGAAAGAGACATGAGGATGTAGACTTTCCACTGGTTTTCTTAGAGAGAATGAGCCCTGCTATTTGCAACTAAGGAAGCCCACAGCTCTAGAAAGAAGGTGATAACTCAGGTATTAATTTTGTCTTGGCTTCTTGGTGGCTGGGGCCACAGCTCCCATTTATTCCCCTCTGCTTTCTGCTCTGCCCACCACAATACACCCCCAAGCTGACATTGACTTGAATAAATGGTGTTTAATTGGTCCTTTGGGCATTACTGACTTGCTATTTACTCTGAGAAGATAGAAATGAACCCAGTCACCTCTAGATATCAAATATGAGTTGAGTCAACTCTCCCTTGATAATTTTGAGGCATAATGGAGAGAGATGCTATCATCATGCTGGTGACACATGGGTCATTTTTCTGTTGGCAGCACCATCATCACCTTGAATAACTGTAAGGGGACAGGAACCACGAGAAGGAACACAGCCACACTCACACCATGATTCCTTTTTTTTTTCTTTTAAGATTTTTTTATTTATTTGACAGAGAGATAGAGAGCACAAGTAAGCAGACAGCAGGCAGAGGGAGAGAAAGAAGCAGACTCTCTACTGAGCAGAGAGCCTGATGCGGGGCTCGATCCCAGGACTCTGGAATCATAACCTGAGTCGAAGGCAGAGGCTTAACTCACTGAGCCAACTAAGCCACCCAGGTGCCCCGATTCCTTTTCTTTTCAAAGTATTTTTCCATAATACCACCAAGCAGCATTCTAAATATTGACATGTTCAGAAGATGAACACTGGCCAGCAGAAAAGAGAGATGGAATGAGCATAATTAACAGAATTAGAGGTAGATTCAAATGTATGCATTGAATGCTTATGGAGCAATTACTGTGCTCAGACTTGTGTGCATTACTTTGTTGAATCCTCTCTTGGACCCGAGGGTTGAGCTGCTATTATACCCATTTATAGGTAAGGAAATGGAGGCCCAGAAAGGTTGAGTACATTGCTCAAGATCATAAAATTGGTGTCAGACTCAGAATTTGAATCTAGCTCAAGCTGACACCAGTCTGACCTCATTCCACTACCAGAGAGAAAGCTCTATCATCCCCACAGGCCCTCACTTTGAGCAGGTAGGTTAACCTTAGCTTAACCTTAGGGCTGGACACTTGGGGTCCAGGAAATATAAAGCACTGTCTATGGCCTCAAGGTACACAATTGTGACCTATCTGAAGAAGACTATATTTACATGACACACTCAGTAATAGTTCAGCCGGTCATCTTACATTAAATGCTATTTTTTTCATCCCAGCCAATAGGTTCAGAGGTTCCTGTTGCTGAGAGAGCACGGGGTCAGAGGTTCTGATCCCCTCTTGTTGGTGTAATTAGGGTCTAGGTCTGGACATGTCATTGGTGGAAAGTGATCCTTGTAAATGGGCAGTCAAAGAAAGGAAGAGGTGGGTAAAAAAAGACTTGTATTCAAAAAGGCACCCAGCCTGATTCAGCATCTTCTATGCACTGGCTATTCAGAAGGCAGGTGAGCAGAAATAAGAAAATATCATTTCTCATAGTTCAGTGTGTGTCTACGAGCACTGAGCTTCTTACCTGTCTGTAAGAAAAGAAGATCTTCAGGCAAGAGGTATGTATTCTGAGCCCTCCTTCAGCCCCTGGAAACACTCAGGAGCTGGCAAGTACCCTGCAAGGACGCCTTCCTTTGATGGCTGTCATCACAGCATCATCACGACCACGGAGCAGGAGTCAAAGCCGTGTTACCGTGCCATTATATTTCACCCTTGAGAAGTTAGGGGAATCAGATATCTCGTTTTCTTTCTGTGATTATCTAGATTATCACTTTTATTTTCTTTAAAGATATTTATTTATTTATTTATTTGAGAGAGAGAGAGAGAGAGAGAGAGAGAGAGAGAGAGAGAGCACGAGTTGGGTAAAGGGCAGAGGGGGAAGCAGGCTCTCTGCTGAGCAGGGAGCCCGAGGCAGGGCTCCATCGTGGAACTCTGGGCTCCTGACCTGAGCTGAAGGCAGACGCTTAGCAGACTGAGCCACCCAGGCATACGATTTTTATCACTTTAATAGTAGTATGTACAAATTTTTGATTATTCATAACTATCAGAAAATAAGTTTTGAACAAAGGATGCTTTATACCTCTAATTGTTTATTTATGATCTATTCGCTATACCATTGTGTTAGTACATGAGGCCTGTAAGACAGACGCCAAAAAAAGAAGTCTTAAATTAACGAGATACATAGAAGTCCTAGAAATTTCTTCCTGAACCTTAGTGAATCTCCATAGGCACCTTAGAGAACAGGGGTTTTTGCCGAAGACCCTGGAATGATGTCTTTCGAAATGGCAAAACTGCTGTAGGCGGGTCCTAGCAATGCCGTGACAGAGTGAGACAGACCGAAGCAGCAGAAATATATTTTCTCAGAGTTCTGGAGCCTGCGATCAAGGTGTCAGCAGAGTGGGTTCCTTCCGAGGGATCTGAGGGGGATTCCGCTCCAGCCTCTCCTCCACCTTCAGGGAGCTCGCTGGTGGTCCTTGGTGGTCCTTGGTGGTCCTTGGTGGTCCTTGGTGGTCCTTGGCGGTCCTTGGCTGTCCTTGGCTGGCGGAAGCATCACCCTGGTCTTCCCTTCATCTTCACATGGCGCTCTCCCTCGGTGCCTCTTCGTCCCTGTCCCTTTTAATGAGGACTCTGTCCTACTGGATTAGGGCCCACCCCAATCACCTCATTTTAACTCGATGACTTTCGTAAAGATCCTACTTCCAAATAGGGTCACGTTCTGATGTACTGGAGGCTAGGACTCCCGCATATCTTTTGAGGGGGACGCAATTCCATCTGTAATACTTTGTAGACATATACATGTTTTAAGCAGTTAAGTTGTGCTGAAAGAATTATATTCATAAAACCGTCAGTGCGAGGGCACCTGGGTCGTTCTGTCGGTTCGGCCTTTGACTCTTGGTTTTGGCTCAGGTCACGATCTCAGTGTCGTGCGATCGAGCCTGGCGTCAGGCTCCACTCTCAGCACAGAGTCTGCTTCAGGCTTTCTCTCCCTCTGCTTCTCCCCCCCACCCCGCTCCTGCTCTGATGCTCAAACAAACAAACGAATAAATAAACAAAGTCTTAAAAAAAAGTGTCAGAGGCATGACTTAAAATCTGGTCTCAGTGAAGCTTCCCCCACTCCCAGATTTTTTCCAGTTGAAAATTGATCAGCTTTTCCTTTACCCATCTCCAACAACTTTCTTTAGCCTTTCTTTGGTTCATATTTATTCCATCTTGTATAATGGCTGCCAATGGCTGATTCTCCCACAAAATTGAAATCTTATCAGGGAAGAAATATTTTCATTGACATTTTTGTTCACGTGCTTTCATAAAAACCTCCTATTTTTCCACTTGCCAGTGGCAAACATCTCTTTTTATAATCTCACACGTGGTAGGTGATCAATAAATATGCTTTGAATTAAATTGAACTTTTGTGAAGTGTAGAATTCTTTTCTAAGTTACAACTTTCCGATCAATTGCAAATCTTTGAAATTCATCAACTGTCTTAGGGTCAAGCAAGTATGAAGTATACAACCTTTCCCCTTTGCCCGTCATCATTTTTCCCACAGCTCTCAGGGAGAATGGAAAGGATTTGGTAGTACGTGTTCAGGCTCACAGAACTTTACTTAATTAAGCAGGACTTGGCTAACATCTGGGGTGGAGACACGTTTTCCCCACAGAAAATTGCCTTGTTCACTCCGGATGAGTCATGTCCCTAAGTCTTGGCCCGGCAGTGGGTGTTCAAGGGAATTGTGTCCCGGCCTCCAAAGAGCATGAAATGCTCTTTCTGTAAGTGGCAGAATTTTTGGATGATGTAGAAACACCTGCGTTTCTCTCCAGCTTTGGAGGAAGTTATATTTTCCTGAGTGTCATGGAGACTTTTAATTGAAGTGTTCAGAGTTCCTGCGTATCTGCTGGCATGGTTACAAGACAGGGAGGGAATATATGATTAGTACCTGTGCCTTATTTTTGTGTTATTACTTATCTTGGCTTCATTAAATAATTCCAGTTCCTGCCTTAGAAGAGGCTATTTTCATAGTTTACTATTGATTGGCTATTTTGCTTTACATCAGCAATCAATCAACACTAGCCGATGTCTGTTGCTACATATATTTCCAGTGTTAAGTGAGGAAAGATCAGTGGTTTTCAATCCATGTCACGTCAGCCATCAGTGGGATTCACCACAGAATTTCATCACCCAAAGTTATATTGTTTCCTTTGAGAACAAGTCAGACAAAGAGCCCTTCTGATCAATGCCCTTGGAGCGTGGGGATTACCTCTGCCCCTTCGACTCTGAAATCATTCGTCCTGGAGGGTGGGCGTGGGGATTACCTCTGCCCCTTCGACTCTGAAATCATTCATCCTGGAGGGTGGGCGTGGGGATTACCTCTGCCCCTTCGACTCTGAAATCATTCGTCCTGGAGGGTGGGCCAAGGAGAGTTCTTCTCCATTTAGGACCCACATAGCTTTTCCATGGGCAGTGTGCGGCCGTTTGGGAGAGCCACTTGGATTTTCACTTCTTTTTCAGTAAAATGGGCATGAGTGGCATTTTTCTCCTTACCAAAAACTGACTTGTTGAGAACTGGCTGAAGTGTTTTTTACCTGTAAATAAACTTTGAGACAATAAGATAAGAAAGTAGCCAAGTGCCTGACAGAGAGTAACCCACATTTATGGTACATTTATTTTGTGCCAGACACTTGATAATCATCTTATTAAGCTTTACAAAGAGGTTTGTTGTTTTTTTTTTAATATTTCACAAATAAGGAAAGTAGGGTACCCAGGAATCAGAAGTGAGGGAGGACCAAATCTAGAACTCTTGCTATTTTCTCTGTTTTGGCGCCCACAGGCTTTCCGCAGATTTTGCTCTCCTCTGACCATTTCTCTCTCTCTAAAGTTTAGGAGTTTGCCCACCACCCTGGACTTCCAAAAAGGACTGTGTCTAAAGTACATGGAGATTGCCAGCCCTCCCCGTGGCACAATGCTCATCTCTGTGATGTCCTACTACATGCTGGAGCACTTGCTTCACATGAGGCATAATGGAAATATTCCACTTCCCTTCAACAAATGACCTTTTATTAGTTTGAAAGAGCAGCTTACATACAGTGATTCAGTATCGAAAGGCAGAATTATTTGTTTTTGGGAAGGCTCACCACCCACCTGCATGTTCCCTTCCGCTAAACCCCCTCCCTCAGACTTCAAGACAGCGAGTTGCAGGGGATAAAACATAAGGCCCTTGTTAATTGCAAATTAATAGTGCCAGGAATATATGCAGATGGCACCTGAAGTCAATTGCTGACAGCGTCATATTCTGGTTATGTTTTTCTTTCCTGCAACACAACTGTGCACTGAGCAAAGGCAGAGTGGTCTTAGATTCTTACTTAGTTCTGAGTTTCTGAAGGATGAAATCCATGTCCTTGCCTCAGCACTGTTCTTATCTTACAAATTCAGTGGTTTTTGCTTTTATTTACTCATTAATTTGAACCAGTTCCAGGCTTTGGTGGTTCAGAGGATACAGGTGTGACTCTGGACAAACATTCTGTATATATTAAACTATTCTTACTTAACTAGTAAATATTTTGCTGTGTTCATTTTCTCCCCTCCTTCTCAAGCAATCAGTTGTGAACTTCCAGTGTTGTAACACATCCACAGGGAACATGTGTGCCTTAGTTGGCACTTAGATTAAATTAATCAAATAATCTTTTCTTTCTTTCAAGGCTGACATTTCAGTAAAAATTTTAAAGGTTGCATGCCAACTGCCAAAGTCAATTAAGTGAAGGCAAAACCCAAAATTTGTAAGAGGGGATGGTCGCTGTCCCCAACTGGATGACTTGGGAGAAATTAAGTGTCCTGACTTCCCGAACGTTTTTAAACTCTGACTTTGAACTAGTTATGTATTTGAATAGTTACTCAGAAAATAAAGCATGATTTAGGATTTTGATAAATCCTTGAGTTTCATGTTTTAGGACAAGTGGCCGCACCATTCGTGACACTGTGACAGACCCCTGCTGGCCAACTGGACCCTCGCCCAGCTTGAGCTTCTTAAATATCCATCCATCTTCCCAGTGTTTGTGATGAATTCTTCTGGAGAAGAGCAAGGTCAGATGGAGGTCTGTCTGGCTATAACATTTTAGATCTGGAGGAACAATTGAAATATCCTATTATGGTAACCCCCTTTTTGGGGGGGCCGGGCAGATGTCCTTGCTCGGCACCCCTTCGCTGTGTTTCATGGACACACACCAGCCTAGGAATGGGCACATGTGCCGAGGAGTGGTGTGACTCAGATCACAGCCAGCCTGAGAGCCTTGGGACCCATGAGCCTACTGGAGGGCCTCAGTTATGGCTGGAAGCAACAAAACTAGCCGAAGCAATTAGCAGCGGGTTTGAAATCTGAGGACTGCCAAAGCTTGGCTCCCACTTAGCAGCACCGAGTAAACCAATTCATGCCCACCTCTCAGTATGTTAAAAATGGAACCAGTAATGATCACCCATGGGTGTTCATTGCATGTTGCACTCCTGTAATTAAAAGTGTGACCCAAACTCTGAATAGTAGCAGGAATACAAGTTTCAGTTCTGGGCTTTTCTCCAGCCGGGTGCCCCCTGAAATGTCCTTTCCACATGTCACCTCCTCCAAGTCCCCTTTCCAATGTGTCTCTCATTTTGCTGTGTGGGTGTATCCTACCAACCCCTCCCAACTCTGCAGAGCTGACACCCACCTCCCCAAGAACTGATGGTAATGGCGGGAATCTCAGCCCCAGGCTTGGGTCCACAGGAGGCATTTGTGGGCAGAGAGCCTTTTGGCGCACTTTGCCTCATACCATCTGGATAACTACCACCTGCACCATGACTAGACACAGAGCTTGCCTCTGTGAGAGAGACACGGCTAGGAGAGGACAGGCCGGGGTTGTGGGAGACACTGTGGTGGACGTGGGCAGGAGGGGTTGAAGCATGGCTGCTCACACCTGATAAAGCAACCGCGTGCTCCGTCTTCTTGTTCAGAGAGTTCAGAGAGCTTGCTCTTGGTCCCGAGTTGTTCTCACCGGACATTGATGAGGGAGGAGGCCTCCTGGGATTAAAAGCTATGGAAAGGAGGGGTAAGAGTGAGATTGGGGCAGAGGGAGAAGTTGAATTGAGACGTGAGCCTCATGAAGGCTCCCAATGAGCCCGTGGAGAGTGTTGGACTCAGGCTGGACCTTCAGAGAAGTCTGGAGTTCCCACCATAGGCAGGGGTGGTGTTGAGGGGATGTTGGACGCAGGCTGCCCTGGGAAGGAGGTGTGAATGTGGGCGAGGCACACTGTCAGCCTGCACCGCACACACTACATAGTGCTTTTAGCCTCCACGCCTCACCCCACTACTCAACTGCCTTCTAGGGGTCTTACCAAGTGGAATTCAGTCAGCACTAACTGGACATTTACTGTGTGGATAATTATGGCAACTGCTGAAGGCCTTTTTTTTTTTTTTTTAAATTAAGTAGGAACTATAGCCCCTGACATCCTAGACCGGCATGAGTGTGTGTGTGTGTGTGTGAGCATGCGCGTGCTCCCGTGAACTGGCCAGGGAAGGTGGAGGAATCTTTGCACAAAGACAAGATGGACCATAAATGCCAAGAGGAATATGAGTAGTCCTGTGGGGTTTTACTGAAGGAAGGAGGGATCACGTCTAGTTGTGGACAATCAGACAAGAATCCTAGATGTAACACATGGAACTATTGAATCATTATATTGTACACCTGAGCTGACATGACACTGTGTGTTAATTATACTTCAATTTAAAAAAAAAGAAAGAAAAAAGAAAAAATTCTAGGAGGGAGCAGCCTCAGGCATTTGGAGTTGCTCTGTAGGGTGGGCAGGAATTAGCGGGGAAAGGCCGAGTGAACGGCCTCCCGAACAGGAGGGTGGTCCTTGCAAAGGCGCAGACACTGGAGCATATGGAACATGTATGAAGCAGCGTGTGGTGGGTGTGGGCATTGGGAAGAGGGCACGGCCAATAGCTTACTTCAGCCAAATACTCAGTTAAAAGATAATAAGGCAGGGGTAAGGCAGTTCATCATTTTCCTACCCCCACCCAACCCACTCCCGGCTGGCCCCAATTCTACATGGAAATGTATCAAAAGACGGTTTTATTGGTACCGAACTGAAAGCATCTGCTGCTGAATCCCAGAGCCCTCTGTAAAGGGAACCTGAACAAAAGGGGCAGGTTCACACACATGGAAGAAGTAAATATCCAGGGGCCTGGGTGGCTCGGTGGGTTAAAGCCTCTGCCTTCGGCTCAGGTCATGATCTCAGGGTCCTGGGATGGAGTCCCGCATTGGGCTCTCTGCTCAGCAGGGAGCCTGCTTCCTCCTCTCTCTCTCTCTGCCTACTTGTGATCTCTCTCTCTGTGTCAGATAAATAAATAAATAAAATCTTAAAAGAAAAAGAAGAAGAAGAAGTAAACATCCTCAGTTCCTTCCAAGCTCTGCAAGGAGAGATTGCACAGGACCCTGAGACCGCTAGCTCCCACCTTTGTGATCCCGGACTAGAGAGCCCCTCGGGTCTGGTTTCATGGGCTGTAATATTCAGGAGAGCATGACCTCCTGCGCAGCACTGTTGTGCAAATTAACTGAGAAAATGTGTGCTAATGTACCTAAAAGGGACTGCGGAGATTCAAGTTCAGATTTGGAGCACAGATGCCAGCAGTGAAGACGCTTCCTGGAAGGTATCAGTCTCCAGGGATCACTTTCCTCCAGCAGGCAAGGAGGGGGCCCAGGGGCCTTCAGATAATAAGGTCAGCTAATGGTTAAATTCCGTTAAATTTGTCTCGCTGACAAAGTGATCAGATGCTGGTGATTTTCACATGGTCTTGATTGTCTGGAGCCAGTGGGGGCTGATTGGCGGGCTAGGCAGCAGAGTCGGGGAGACGCAGGGACTCAGAGCGGGGGACGCCTTGCAGGCCCCGTACAGAGGTCTGGCCCTGGGCAGGGCTGAGCTGCGCCCCCGTGTTCGCTTCTGTTCTTTCTAGCCCAATTTCTCCACTCTGCACTCCGGGCTTCCAGAGAAAAGAGGTGGTAGCCCGCGGGTACACAGAAACAAAGCTGGAATCAGTATGGAGCACCATACACAATGTTTAAGAAGGATACAGCTAAGGGGGGGCTCGACTTGCTCCTCTGTCGCCATGCCTGGCGCAGAAAACCCCCATAAATATGTAGCCATCGAATGAGTGTGTTTAGAGTGGGGGGAACAGTGTTTGGGCAGGAATGAGCAGGAAAGGCTTTTTGGAGAAGATGGAACCTGCCCTGTGAGGAGAGGTGGAGGGAACCCGGCGAGGGGAGAGGGAAGTTACAGGTGGCAGGACCAGCTGCACAGACTAGGGAGCTCCACGTGGGAGATGGATGAACAGAGGGGGCACAGCTTACATTCAGTTTAAGCCTTTGGAAGACTCCCCAGGGAGCAGACAGCCAGGCAGGGCTCCGCGAAGATGGGGAAGGAGTATTTGCTTGTAGAAGGCTGCTCTGTGAGTGGCATGCGTGCTGGCCTAGAATGGAGAGAGCCCAGGAGAACCCGCAGTAGGTTCCTCATCTGTGGTATGTCCTGCTGGAGCGGGGGCGCCTGGGGAGGCGTGGGGGACGTAGTCCAGACCTGCCCTGTCATGATGCTCCGTTTTCTCCGGTGGACTCTGACCCACTGGGCTCAGAAGCACCAAGGGCCGCACCCTCTCTTTATGCTGTTGCTCTTTAAACAGATTTGATTTGATATTTTTACCTTTGGGGAGAGAGCGACCAGCCAACACCTCCCAGAGCCTGTTCTCTCAGTCTCTGGAGGGCTTGGTGCCAAAGGACCGCCTGGTTAGCTTGCTCCCAGTTTGCAAAAGGCCTTTGTTGAGTGCGGGCAGGTCATTTAGCGGCTTTGTCTTCACTTTCACCGTCCACAAAGCCAAGCTGATCATACCTGCCTCCTAGGATTGGTGTGGGGTCAATGCGATCGCTGATGTGAAGGTTTGTTAGCCTGGTCAGGAAGAACAGCTTCGCAGGCAACAGAAGGATTCTTTCCTATTGGGTTCTTTCGAATGCCCTTTCAAGGGCATCTCACATTGGGATGAACGTGAGAGCGGGATCCTTTCAGGTCCTTGTGTGTCACCGAAGGTTTGAAGGTAGTCAAGGTAGGAAGGGACCTTATGAGAGGATTGTGTTGCAGAGATGAGCAGAGTACAGAGGAGGAGGAAGGGAGAGGCAGACGGGGGGAGGGGAGCAGGA
>LNAC01000054.1:3048006-3058377 GCA_002007465.1 Ailurus styani
GGGGGAGGGGAGCAAGAACAACAAAGGCAGAAGGGGGAGAGGAGGAGGGAGAGAGGAGCAGGAAGGGAAGTCTTTCAGATTTCTTATCTTTTGCTGTGGGCACCTGCTCCAGTAAGCATATCCTATTTCAAAATAACTTTTTCAGGGGCGCCTGGGTGGCTCAGCCGTTAAGTGTCTGCCTTCAGCACAGGGCAGGATCCTGGGGTCCTGGGATCCAGCCCCTCCTTGGGCTCCCCGCTCAGCGGGAAGCCTGCTTCTCCGTCTCCCACTCCTCCTTATGTGTTCCCTTTTTCGCTGTCTCTCTCTCTGTCAAATAAATAAATAAAATCTTTCAAAAAAAAAAAAAGAACTTTCTCACTGATTTAGGAGAGCCCATAGAACTAGTGTCATGAATTCAAACAAGTCACAAATATCTTTACGTGCCCAATAGTTAGAGTAAAGGACACTTGACAAGTGTTTTCAAATGTATGAAATTATTTTTATTGTTATCACACTTTGATCCTTTTTTTTAAAATAAGATTTTAGTTATTTATTTGACAGAGAGACACGGCGAGAGAGGGAACACAAGCAGGAGGAGTGGGAGAGAGAGAAGCAGGCTTCCTGCCGAGCAGGGAGCCCGAGGTGGGGCTCGATCCCAGGACCCCGGGATCACGACCTGAGCCAAAGGCAGACGCTTAATGACTGAGCCGCCCAGACGCCCCACACTTTGATCCTGTTGACACCCTTTGGGGTTGGTATTATTGGGGTCCTTCTGCAACATCCTTTTTAAAAAAAAATAGGTACAGAGAGGATGCTCCAAAGCTGGGACCCATCCACCCTGTTTCTTTGTCTTCACGTCAGTATTGCCAGGTCCTGGTCCAGGTCCACCGAGAGCTTATTTAGCAAGAGGGGTGACTGGCATGGTGCAAACGTAACCGTTGGGCCCACAGATCTGAAAGAGGGACATGGGAGACGCAGGGACAGGCCTCCTCAGTGACAGTACCAGGCCGCCCTCCTGGCCACCCGTGGAGGGCTTGTGGGGCGCTTCACACAGCCGACCAACCCTGTAGAGCGGACGCTTGCCTGACCCCAATTTTCAGATTTGAAAGTGGAGGGCAAAGAAGGGAGAGGATCTCGCCGATTAGCAAAATGGCCAGCGGACTGGATTTGTTGCACAGGATGGTGGCCGGCCGGGCTCCTCTGTCTAGAGTCTCTGGAGTGACCGAGTCACAGGTCCAGTGGGCAGCGCCCCTGAGGTTAGAGAGGAGCCCCAGGTGGGGGTGGCGGCGGCGTCCTTTCTCCCTCCTTCCTGTTCCCAGAGCATCAGCAGATTGCGGAGGAAGATGCTGTGGTGGTCGGGACCAGACGAGGACCTCCATTCCTCTCTCTCCCTCCCCACCAGCACTGCCTGGCTTTCCCAGGGCAGGTCTGCCTTTGCCTTCCTTTTCCACAGCCTGAGGGAGCTGCGCTCAGCACTGGGGCCTTTCCTCCGCACACAGGCAGACACGGTACCTGGACCTGGAAACCCACTGCACCCCTGGATGGAACCAGTGGTGGGGGCAGCCCCCGAGCTGTCAGCCCACAGAATGCACAACCCTCAAACACAACCTGAATGGCATTCCTCTGCACCCGGTGCCCTAAAATCCCTTTTGAAGGGAGAGCCCTGAACATAATACAATTGCACTCCAGAACGTTCCAGAATTTCCTCCAATCCGATTGAGAATAATTACGCTGTTAAGGCTGCAATTCAGCTGCTGATAAGGCAGCCCCTTGGGCTGGTCGGGTAGTCTTTTTTTCCCACAAGTCATATAAAATTCAAACAATCCTAAGAGCACTACATGGACTGCTTGAAGCCTGAATGGAGTGATAAATCCTTAGTGTGCGTGAAGTCCGGTTTTGTCCTTTACTGCCTTTCAACATTCAAATTCAACTTAAAAGGGTTTTTTCCTCACTGTGGGAAGGAAAAAGTGCCATTGAAAAAAATCATCTCACTGGCAAATTAACAGATAAGGGTCTACCCTGCTGACACAATGCCAAGCAGAGGTAAAATTCAATCTCTCTATCACAGCAAAGCCATTTTTCCTACATCGAGGAAATTAATGTACATTGGAATAGAAGGGACAGTTTCTCTCTCTTGGGGTGCTTTTTGACTTTGAGGTCTAACACCAAGATGGAAACTGACACTGTTTGTAAGTCACAACCCTATTCTCCTTTAGACTATACCCCATTTACTAAATTTTTATGAGAATTTATAAAGATGCCCAAAGAATAAAAGTTATATTCATGATGGCAGAGCAGAACTCGGGGGCTATTTCTAAATAGCATATTCAGCATATTAATTGTTGCTTAGATAACAGTCCTATCTCTTTGGGGCCTCTGTTTGGGTTTAACACCAGAACTGGCAAATTAATATAGTCATTATCCAGCCAAAAGCTGTATCACTTACCAGTTCATTATTGTTCAAATCAAAATTCATACTTTTCCAGATCTCCCTAGGGTTACGAGATAGGGAAGGTTGTCATTCTGTAAAATAATCTCTCCTGGTTCTCACTCCGCTGTGTGAAGAGAAACAGCCAATCTCATTACATTAATTTTCATATTAATAGACTCTGTGCAGAGGCTCTGTGTCCCTCCTTCTCGCCAGCCACCCTCTTCTCTGACTGCGCGGGACCTGATATCTCGCTCAAATCTCAGTTCAGGGTCAGGTAAGTGACTCAGCTTCGTTTTTAGTCAACATACAAACCTCTGTCCTAATTTTGAGATTATTGCTTCTTAAGAAGGGTCACAATCTTGCAAACTTGGGTGCTGTTGGAGGAAGGAATCTCTGGGGTGGACAGAGGGCTCCGCAATGCCGCTGGGCCTCTACACGGGGCCTGTGAGCGGTCTGTAGACAGAGATCGGGAAGCTCTACAAGTCACTAAATTCCAGTTTTTCATCCAAGCCCAGCTTCCCGTGCCATGGAACCGACTTTACTCTTCTTCTAATATTTAGCTTTAATGATTTTGATTAACCAACTTATTGTTTTTAAAGATTTTATTTATTTATTTAACAGAGAGAGAGAGATCACAAGGAGGCAGAGGGGCAGGCAGAGAGAGAGGAGGAAGCAGGCTCTCTGCTGAGCAGGGAGCCCGATACGGGACTTGATCCAAGACCCTGAGATCATGACCTGAGCCGAAGGCAGAGGCTTTAACCCACTGAGCCACCCAGGCGCCCTGATTAACCAACTTATTATCTGAACAAATGATGGTTGGAAACTTGAGGTAAAAATCTGAATTTTTTTTCTCTAGGATTATGAACAGGGACAGGAGAGGGACTTCTTGATTTCCAAGTGGATTATACTCTATCTGAATTGCTGAGCAACAGCCTTTTCTTCCCCTCTTTCTTGCTAGCATTTACCACCTCCATTTGTACCTGATGCCCAGAGGAAGTTTGGAGAAACATGAATGTGGAAGGATACAGAGTCGAATCATAAACAACACATACTACAGATGGAGCATTTTTTCTCTAGAATTTTTCAGCAGCCTGAGAAACAATATGATCATTTCACTCCTACTACCCAGTAAGAGGCAGTCCTGGAAGGTTCCAGAGAAGGCGCTGCTGGCTCCATACATAGAGACTGCAGCCGATTCGTGTTTTGGGGACAGAATCTTAACACCTTTCTGAAGCCGCCATGTGGTTTTCTTAGCTGTGAACACATGACGTTCAGATGCTTCATTTAATCAGGACTCCTTGTTCTAGGACACCACCTACATTTCCACATGTGACTTGATGGCATGTTTTATTTTCTTCTGATTGAATTGAATCATCAGTGTGCTCCCAGAGACCTTTCAACATTGCCTTGGTTTCAGAATCCATGCAAAGAGCATTTGTCTCTTGTTCAGAAAATCCATGATTTCCTTCATTGCTTTTATAGCAAAACTTTTACATCAAACACTGTGCGTTGTAGGAGTCCTTTTTCTAGAAAGATAATGGTATGAAGACCCTTTCCATAGAAGTTGTTCCAGGGCATGATACACTGTCATGGACCATGAGAATGCCTTCCCCTGGGGACAAGTTATAATGACTTACATCAGTCTTGTCTGAATCCTTTTTCAAATTTATTCAAATGGCAAAGCTTCCTTTTAAGATGAAACGAGATTCAAGTCAGCAACGCGAGTTGGTGCCAACGTGCGAGGCTCCACTTGATAGTTCTCTGTAAGTGAAAATATTTATAACTTCTCATTGCTTACTGCCCCGAGTTACAAGATGTGAAATCTTCCTTGGGTTTCTCATTGCTGTGGTCTCTGATGCTCAGTTCAGAGAGGCTGCCGGACGGTGTGGGGGTGAGAGCTCGCTGAGGAGTTTGTACTGATGCCTGTGTCTGGTTCCCACAGCAACTCCGGGGTGTTGGAGCACAGCCAAACACATTTTTCTGCTATATGTCTTGTTAGAAAGAAGTATCCTGTTCAGAGATCTGCTCTGATGGGCACTATTAATTTTATTTACATGCGGAATGAGAATCTACTAAAATGAAGGTCCAGCAAGATGCATATGGTATTGGTAAAAATGTAGGTCTGGACTAAATTCATTTTAAAATTGAATTGGATGTTTGCTTTATGGACTGGCCTGGAATGTGCTGTATTGAATCACTTATTTCTAAAAGTGTTGGTTCTCATTTTAGTGGGGGGTGGAAGCAGGGGCCCCAGGCAGGGTCAGCAAACGGTCCGTGTTGTGGTATTTCGTGCCCTGGAAAGGGGCAAACAAAAATTGCAAGCGTGGACACGGGCCTTTTTTCCTTTGGAGCTGCCACTGTTCCAGAATCAGATCAGACAAACTGATATTGTTTTTCCTTTCCCTATCTTATTGAAAAAAAGGGAGAGGGCATAGTCAATAGTTTTATGCAAACAAGATTCATGACAGAAACCACTCACTGGCTGCATGAGCCTAGGACTTCGTTGCTTCAACCATTCAGTGGGGGATAATATAATCATTAGTCTTCGCAGGGTTGCTGTAAAGCTGACAGATGTGAAGAGTTTAGAACAGTGCCTGGCACACGGCACTAAACACATACTAACTGCCATTCGGCTATGACTATCAATCAGCCCTATTAACAATCATACCTAAACTATTTTCTCGGGAATCTAGGTATTTCAACAGCAAGCTGCAGGAGTTCATGACCCCAAGTGCATCTTGACTCAGGCTGCTTCCCTCCTTCCTCCCTGGCTCTGTAATTTGGGGCAACGTACTTAGACGCTGTCAACCTCAGCTTCTTCATCCATAAGTGAGGATAATGAGAGCTTCTGCCTCATAGGGTTGTTGGAACAATCGATGAGTTAGCGTATCATGTGCTGTGCCAACACTATTTCATCCGCATTGGAGCCACTTGTCTCTCCCACTCGTTCTGTAGCTCTTACTGCAATTCAGTCCAGGAGAAATGCAGGGGGTCTCTGTGGGAGGCACGGGGGCTTCCCTCACTTCACGCCAATTCTGACCATGCTCTGTACCGTTTCATTTACCTGAGATTTTGTAAATCGGACCGAAGCTAAGGTAGGATGAAAACTTGCCCATATTTCTTAAGTATTAATTAACTGTATAGATGATTACTTTTCCTATGATAGCCATGTTCATCCTTCTGAATTTCAGAGTGACCACTGGCTTCTTTTGGTTTATTGTCGTGGCTAACTCTCCCCCCTAATTCAACATAGTGATATACTTCTTCTACTACAAAGATGCCTGGGAGTTAAGAGTTGCAACCCATAGGAGAAAAATGGAAGAGGTAAGATAACTGGTCCAAGGGTAGAGTTTTGGGTGAAATTGATCCACACTGGCCACTTACTCAACAGTGTTGCATATAAACAATGCTCCTTGGTGCCTTTGGTTGCCCTAATTAGACTGACTGCAAATGACAGTTTTTGGAGTCATTCATATGCCTCCTAACCTCTCTGTAAAGGCAAGAGACTTAGGAGAGACCTGACATAGGCCACAACGTAGGCAGTCGTTGATATTTGTTGCACAGACATCTTGTAATCTCATCAGAGCTTTGTTTCTGAGGATTCATTTCATAAGACCTAGCTTAACTTTCAGGATATATTCGAATCCCCGTTACAATAAGCTTGGTGCTTCTCACTCCTCTTTCCCCATCTCCTTTATTTAAAAATAGGTACATCGAAGCATTGGAATCTCTGACCAAGGAAGCAAATGGACTGGATTCTATTTCTGGCTCTGCCGCCCTTCTCTTGCCGCCTGGCAGTTCACTTGACCTTTCTTCCCTTCCCATCCCCAAAGGAAGATGCCTGCTGTGTACAGACCCCACGGGGGCGTTGGGAGGATTTCAGGAGTGAATACAACTATCTTGGGTTATAATATGATGCTGCCAACTACTTTGAGACCCAGGGATGAAAGATGCTGTGTGAAAGAGCATTGTTATTGCATTTGGTTAAAAATATGGATCAAAGGCTGGCTGTACAGTTAAGTGCTAAATGTTAATTATTGTTATAATATCATAACAAAGCAGATGCCAGAATGCTAGATCCCACGAGAAAACCTATTATAATAAGCCAGTGTGAAATGTACATATTACAAAGATATTTGGCAAGGAGGCAGATTTGGTTTTGAAATCTCAATGAACAATTAAGCAGAATAAAAAAATAACTTTTAATGCCATGAAAAATATAAGTGTCTTGACAAGTCTTTAACATAAAAATAAGAAACTGCCTTCTCCCCATAGAAAAGAGGCAGCATTATTGCTTTTTTCCCTCTCCGAGCCGAAGATGTATTTGTGGCATCCTTGAATGCAGGAAAAAAAGCAATATTCTTCCTTACAATGACCCTTAAAATATCTCTTTACAACAGAGATGAATTGGAGAAAAATTCTCTAAGCTTATAATGGAGTAAATCTAATTTTTTTTAAACTTCAAATGAGTTCATGTTCTACTGCCTGTTTGTCTTTGCTCCTCCAAATGCATTTTCTATTTGATGGCATTAGCGAATGGACTTTTGCAAGCATTCATAAATGCCAGCAGCTTCTCTTAGCTCAAGCTTTTCACATATTTTCAGATCTGGGAAGCAGAGTACATCATGTAATATCAACTGGGAAAGGAGGAAGAAGGGAAGGGAAGGCATAGAAAGACAGATTTAGAGAGTCCTGCCCTAAAAAAGCCAAGGTCAAGAGAAAATAATTTCCATGTCCTTGTGTTTTTATTTTTTAATTTTTTTAAAGATTTTATTTATTTATTTTACAGAGAGATTATAAGTAGGCAGAGAGGCAGGCAGAGAGAGAGGAGGAAGCAGTCTCCCTGCTGAGCAGAGAGCCCGATTGGGGACTTGATCCCAGGACCCTGAGATCATGACCTGAGCCGAAGGCAGAGGCTTTAACCCACTGAGCCACCCAGGCGCCCTGTCCTTGTGTTTTTAAAAATGGAGTATGTGTGAACTCACCTAGCATACTTAGCATGCTCAATCTTTTTGGGGGGCAACATTGTGAGAAATGAATAACCAATTCTCAGGGGGAAAGGAAACGCATATATTTGGAAGCGGGTATGTTCTATCCTTGGGGAAGAAAGAGAGCAAGCAGGAGGACTGCACATCCCAGAACAAACCTGCAGGAGACTATTACCCTCAGCTTACAGTATTATGGTCAGACTCTCATTTTCCTGGCCCCAGTTCCCTGTTTATGTGCCCTGACACCCAGTAACATACCTGATATAAATTCATTCAATGCTAACATCATCTTTTTTCCTTTTAACATTTTCCCCTGTTACTCTAACTTAAAAAAAATGCATCTGTTATTAGAAATAAATAAGCACTGTATTTTTTTGGTTAAATGTGCCATGTGTTCTTCTGTGTGAAAGAGAGGTGGGAAACCAAATGTAAAAAAGGACTTATTTGGGATTTGAGTTGAAACAATCTAAACTTCTGTTACTGAAAAAAAATTCAGGATGACTGGCAATAGAACCCAAAGAAAGCCACTGTCCTTGCATTCATGTACTTCAAAGGGAAAAAGCCCTCTAACACCTGCCTGACTTTGGAAGGAGGTGACCACGGCCTGGGAAATATGCATTCCCGCTGGGACTGCGTGGATATCTTGTCTTTCTCGGGACGCAGTTGTTGTTGTCCCAGTACCTGTGATATCAAGACTTCATGAGTGTGCTTTGGCAGCCACTTGTTAAAAAATAGATGGGGACTGGAGTGGGAACTTCAGCATCGTTATTGGGATTTGGGGAAGGGAACCAGGTCGGCAGGCTGAGCAGGTGAGGCATGTGAACAGATCAGCTGGAGGTGAGCCTGGGAGCAGCTGTGTCCTCCGATCAGGTGTTTCCCTCCACCCCCACTGACTCTCGGCCTCTTCTGGGCAGGTGATTCCCCAAAGTGGCCTGGAGTTGCTGAATAGCAGAGAGTGCCACTGGATTACCTTTTTTTTTTTTTTTTTTTTTTAAATTCNTTTTTTTTTTTTTAAATCTCCACCATTGATATCTCTCTCTTTGCCAGCTCATCAGCAACTGGTCTAAAAGTTAGGACTTATTAAATGATGATTTGGGGCTTTGGTTGATTCTTAGGGTATTTCATTCATTTTACAACCAATATTGTCTGTGAACAGCCATTTACTGTGAACCAGGCAGAAAGGATGAAAAGTTAGGACCCAGCCCTGCCCTTGACCTGCTGATGGCCTAGTTAGAAATAGAGCCACGCCAAATCAGTAGGTCCACAAAGATGACAGAGGCCGTGAGACAAGAGAGCATGGGATGGGTTAATTCTACCAGATGTCAGGACGCTGTCAGACAGAAATAGGACAGCAATGACCTTTCACCTAGGTCTTTCGAGTAGGTGAGTTCATCAGGTGGACCGACCGGGGAAGAACACCCAGGCAGAAGAAACCGTATGGGCAAAGAGGTGGCAGTGAGAAACCAGAAGGGCCCAGGCGGAGAAAGGGATTAGGTGGAAGTGGTTGAGGACAAAGGTCAGGCTCTAATCAGGCCTTATGATGGATGTGTGGGCTCAATTGTGGATCCCCAAATTCACCTATTCAAGTCCTAACCCCAGTACCTCAAAATATACCTGTATTTGGAGATGCGTTCTTTACATTAAGTAATGAACTCACATGAGGTTATTAGGGTGAGCTGTGATCTGATAAGATCGGAGTCATACCAGGGGGAAATTGGGACCCAGAGATACACGGAGGGAAGGCTGTGCGGAGACACAGGGAGAGGGGCCTGGCGAGGCCCCCTCCCCGCCCTCAGGAGCAGCCAGACTTGGTCTCCGCCCTCTGGCCTCCAGACTATGAGACAACGCGTTCCCGCGCTGTCAGCCACTCAGCCTGCGGTGCTTTCTTGCACAGCCTCAGGAAACCCAAGTAGGGCCCTGCTGCTGGGATTTCACACACGTGCGTGCGTCTCTACCACCCTGCACCTGATGAAAATGTACTCTGGATTCACTCAGTCCGGGCTGGGGCTGTATTACCACCAAACCCTTCACGATGACCGAGCTCCCACAGATACACGGTTATAAAACCAAATTTCACGTTACATCTTCTAGCAAGCTCTTAAGGTCCTGGTGTAGGTCTGTACCAACACCAACGAGACAGGGCTCCCCCAAGACCAATGAGATGCTGCAGGAGTCCTCCAAGACCAACGAGATGCAAGCCTCCACGGAGACCCACGAGACCAGGTTCGGCCAAGACCAGCAAGATGTTGTAGGACTCGTCCAAGACCAACGAGATGCAAGCCTCCGCCAGGACCCACGAGATCAGGTTCGGCCAAGACCAACGAGATGCTGCAGGAGTCCTCCATACCAACGAGATGCACACCTCCACTGGGACCCACGAGACCAGGTTCAGCCAAGACCAACGAGATGCTGCAGGAGTCCTCCAAGACCAACGAGATGCAAGCCTCCGCCGGGACCCACGAGATCAGGTTTGGCCAAGACCAAAGAGATGCTGCAGGAGTCCTCCAAGACCAACGAGACAGACCTCCACGAAGACCAACGAGACGCAGGCCTCCACCGAAACCAACAAGGCGCGGGACTTGACCGAAGACGAAGCCCATTAAATGTCGGCTGGGGGGGTCGGCCCCGCAGTTTTCCTTTCAAGCCTTGCAGGGAGTTCAGTGGTCACAGCTGGCAATTACGTGACTTGGGGACTCACGGGAGAGTGACTCTGCAGAAGGGACGGTGTGGAGCTGTGGTGCAGGGGTGCCGCCTGGGCCCGGGCTGCGGAGGGGCAGGGGTGCAGGGCGGCGGGCGTGTGCTCCCCGGCCTTTCTTCGTCACCCCGCAGACGGCATCCGCGAGGACACCCCCGCGCGGGGCCGGCCTTCAGAACCCCGCCGGGGAAGGGAGTCGGGGACGGCACAGCGGGAGCGGCCGTGCCTCAGGGGAGGCCCACACACGCCGGGCGGCGGGCCCTCGCCCGGGAGACGAC
>LNAC01000054.1:3059035-3115543 GCA_002007465.1 Ailurus styani
CCCCTGCCGGCCTCCCCCGCAGCGGGGCCGGGCGTTCACAGGCTGTCCCCGAGGGCGACCCGCAAGGCCGTGGGGAGACACGAGGGAGGACACGGAGGGATCGAGGGTTCTGGTAGCTCTGGCGGCAGCACGCGTGAGACACGGCCCGCGCCTGGCCGGCCGGGCGTGAGGTGACATTGTTCTGTGAGGGGCCAGAAGCCCGCGGGGTGCTGCGCCGGGTGGTTCCAACAACCGCGTGTTTGTAAGTGCTGGCGACGAAGACAGAGCGGGCGAACGTAGCCAAGCCTCGGGGGCTTCCCTGACCGCGCTGTGCCTGCCGGGGGGGCCCGCGCGCCGTGTTCTAGAGCGCCTGCCGTCGGGCTTGCTTCTCGTGTGTTGCAGTCCTTTTCACGAGGTCCGGGGAAGGTGACCCCACCGGGAGAAAGACGCACGGAGGTGTGGATTGCCGGAGCTGGGCTGGAGAGCACGTTTGCTCTGAAGCTCACCTTCTTCCCACCGTCTCTGCTCTTTTCCGCAGCGGCTTCAGCCCCACGAGGCAGGCCGTCCTAGTATTGCGTAACAATCACGGAAACCAAATTGTGGTCCGTGTTTTCTTTCCAGCTCTGATGCCGAGGCAAAGCCACCGCCCCCCTCGGTCACTGGTGAGAGAGACCGAGTCACTGAGGGAAGCGGGCTTGGTCCCCACGTCCCCCACCCCTCCCAGCCCCCGGGAGGTGAGAAAGGAGTGGACACCCTGGTCTCGGAGGCAGGTCTCTCCAGCCCGGTTGCAGGTTCACGTACTGCGACACTTCATTAAAAGGAGTCGAGCACTTGCGTTTTCCCAGGACTCTGCATGTAGTTACTAGGTTCCTTTAGGTGGGGGTCGCCCCATATTTGTGGACAGAAGCCGGACCTTATGGCTTTATTGAGCTTATAGGATTTTTTTTTTTCAGTTGAAGACGCTATGAGTGAAAACAACCCACAGGGTTTGCTGAGCTGTTTATTCATTATTCAGAGTGTGTGTGATTCGTGGTATTTTAACAAAGAGTCCTCCTCAGTGGGTTGTGTGTGTGTGTGTGTGTGTGTGTTTTGTTTTGCTTTTAAAGGATCCTGAGATGGTAACTAGAGGATTGAGGTCTTCAGGGTTAGATTTTAGGGACAGCCTAGGGTGGCATGGGGGAGAATTTGGTGACAGTGGCTTGACATTGATATTTGTGTGTGTAAAAGCATCTGATAATTCTGCACTTATGTACTTGCTTCCCTGGTTTATCTGTCTTCCCCACTGGACTTTCCGTTTCCTGGGGCAGGGACCACCAGGGTGGGCTGTCAGCCTTTGCAGGTCGCGGCTGTGTGGGGATTGAGGGGCACGGGGACCAGTGGGCCAAGGGAATAGGCTCATGGAGACTTATAATCTTGAGTGTATTTTTCTTGGTCATGTAAGTGCATAGCTTTTCTCGGTGTTGAAATTTATTTCTTGTGGGGATGAAAAACTTTATCTTTGGATGAAATTATCTTTGGATGCTGGGTCGACTATTTCAGTAGCAAAGGAAGTACAATTGCAAAATTCAGTGTCCTGAAAACAAAGGTGTAATAATTGTTTTCTTTACAATTCCAACATGCAGACTCCTATTACAGAGTAGTTTTCAGCGTGTTTGTTTCTAAAATAACTATTTCCTCTGGTCATAATAACTTCACAGTGGGGAAAGGTGGGGACCAGCTTCAGGGTAGACTCAGCAGTGTGTACTCTTTTTATGTAAGCACCAGTTAGTGGGGTAAGACCCTTCTTTATGTTTCTGGCAAAACCCAGTGAAGTGCTTCCCAAAGGAGACAAGTGGGCAGCAGTGTTCAGTGCCGCTGCTCCTCGGGGAAGCTGCTCTCCCATGACCCCAGAGCTCTGTCTACTCAGAAGGCAGCTCAAGATGGGAACATTTGACATCACCTCTCTGCCTGGCTGGGCCAGGGCCCCCGCACTGCTTCTGGCCAGGCCTGGTGGCTGGCAGCGACGTGCCTTCCAGCACATCGCTCTGGGCCTCTGGAAGAGTGGCGCTGCTTGCTCCTCTGTGACACAGCCCGCAGGAAGCGAGGACCTGACTTCACGAGGGCAGCTCATTGCCAAAAGCCAGTCCAGAGTCTGCACATGGGCACCCTGAAGGGCATGCTCATTACACAATTAGATTATAGGTGATTAATGGCCCTTGGCAGGAGTCCACTGAGCACGGTGGTGCCTGCACCAGGACTGGGCAATTCCAGATTGGTCCTTTCCGTCAAAACTGCCCCAGAAGAGCTGGTAGGGAGCCTGCGAGCGAGCTCTGCAGGAATCAGCAGCGGCTTCGGTAAAGGAAGAAGCTTCAACTTTTCATTTCTAAAATGTTGGCTGATGACTCTTTTTTTTTTTTTTTTGCTTAAGGAAAATGTCATTGATAAATTCTGAAGCTAAATGTAGAAACTCTGGAGAAAAAAAAAAATAATGGTGGGATGGATAAGATGTGGTTTTTAAAGCTAGAGAAAACGTCCTGGAAAATTCCTGGTAACCGAAACTAACTTGTGAAGCCAGCAACTTCCAAACCAAACATATCTACTAATTCATTCCTCTATTGAGTAATTTTTTTGTGGATTGATTTGAGTGTAGGCATCCAATAAAATCTTATCTTTGGCATGCAAATAAGCTAGGGCTTATATGGGTGACAATAAAATGTAGTTTATCTGCGAATCAGGTATTAGCTTCGTGGAAGAGTTTTTTTTTTTAATTTTTTTTGGCAGTCCTAGGAAAGCTTCAGTATCCCAACAGACGCTGAATAAATGTTGGGCTTCGAGAATGAAGTATCAGCCTCTGCCTTCATGCTTACATTTTATGCTGGGATCATAGAAGGGATTCACAAATAAAACACGTGTTTTCTTTAGCAAGCATTTACTGTGTGTGCCGTGTTCCGTGGAGGAAAGAAGGATGGGCAGGGTGCAGGAATGTGGTGAGTGGGGACAGAGGTGGAGGAGGTCGCGTTCACAGGGTGGGCTGTTGAGGCTGAGCATCCAATTTGTGTGTTGCCAAAAGCAGAGTGTTTGAGGACAGGGTGAGGCTGGAGGGAGGGCGGGCTCCTGTGGCAGGCAAGACCTGAGGCCCTCTGTCTTCCAGAAGCCCATGGTGACCTCAGGGTGCATGCCTGTGGGTGGTGTGGCCTGGGAGCTGGTGGCCCCCTGACCTCCTGCTAAAGTGCCCTCAGGGCCTCCTCCCTCCTGACCCCTGCTGGCTCTCAGGGTGTGACAGCAGCAGATGGAGCTAGCTTTCTCCTCCAGCCCCTGGCTGCTCCTTCTCTCCCCAGGGAAGAGGAAGCACAGGCCAGTCCTTGGGTGATTTTTCTTCACTTCTTTACGTGCTGGGAGCCCCCATCACCCCACCCTTGTGTCACGCTGTCCGTGGCACATCTCACTCTTCTCCTTTTTAAGTGGCTGTAGCAGGGGTGAGTGAGGGCCACACCCGAGCGGGCGTGGGCGTGGCCAGTGGGCGTGGCCAGTGGGCTGGAAAAGGGGCCAGCCAGCCCTGAGCTTCTGGTCCCGCCCTCCTGGTGCATTCCACGGTGTTTGCCCTGGTTACAGCCTCATCCTGCAGGTGTCTGGGAGCAGAGCCACTCAGCGCCACACCCCAGTCTTGAATCTTGCCATTTGCTCTAGCGTCTTTCATGTTAACTCTTCTAGTCGGGAATAGTCAGGATATGGTGACCCAGAAGTTGCTTGCTTACCTGAATTACTTGGCGGGGTTGGCGTGGTGGGAGTCCCATGGGCTCAGGCTGGCGGGGAAGGCCTCATCTCGACTCTCGAGCACATCAGAGGTTAAGGAAGGCAACAAACTTGAGTCCAGGGCTGAAGGGGGCTGCGGGGGGAGTCCACTAAGGTGGGAATTCTGATCCCAAACAAGCCCTTCCTGGAGCAAGTTTGGGTAGCTGGCGTTGGTACCTGGGGCGTGAGAGAGCCTGGGAGATGCTGGGTCTTGTGGTGGGGGCGGGGGCTGGTCTGGGGTAGTAGCTGAGGTGGGGCAGGAGAGGAGAGGATGCTGGAGTGAGGCAACAAGCCGCATCTGGTGTTCCAGTGGCCCGCTGTATAGACAGCGCAGCCCCGTTTCTCGTAAGGACTGACATAAGGAGAACGTTCTGTTCTGTCTGTGTTCATATCCCCTTTCTGACTCTGGCTCATGTGCCCCTAGCTGAGAAAGGTCCTGCCCTTTCTCCTTAGATGTGGGTGATAACCTTTCCAAGGTATACCTCATCTGATCCCAAGTGTAAATGTTTGTGAGGAAAAATCAGCTTGTTATTTCAGCTTCAGTATTTATACCCACCCATAAAACTACACATGGAAACGACAAACAAATTTATTTGCCATTTTTGAAAATTTGGCCCTTAAAGGGCATTAGCAAGAACATTGTGCCATTAGCACAGATTGTTTTTAAAACACTTAAAAAGATCCAAATTCTGCTGAATTTGGGGGCCAAGTAGATTGAAAATTGTATCTTGTATCCCAGAATCTCCATGCAGTTGAGCTGTGTGCATGCTGGAAAAGAGCGCCATTTAGACATGGCCTGTGTCCCACAGGGGGTGAGCCCACCCTGGGCCGCAGAAGGCCACTCTGCAGGTGTCTGGGGGAGACCAGAACGTCTGGTGGCCTGGGTCCTGCTGCAGAGGCAGGGCCTGAGGGAGTGTAAGGCGGGCTTATTTGGGGCTTGAATGCCCGAGGGTGACTTGTGAGGAGCCAGCCCAGATCTGTGTCCCAGGATCAGCCCCCGTGTTGCTCCAGGCTCACCACCCTTCAGGAGTTTCTCACTGCCTATGGGAAGCAATCCACGCTCCTCTCCATTCTTGCCCCCTGCGCAGGCCCCAGGCTCCAGCAATACCGAGCCTCCTGGGTTGCCTCCAGAACTGGTCTGTCGGGGCCCCTGTCTGGCATGTCCTTGCAAAATAGGATGGCTGAGTATAAGTGTCCCGTCACGTTTACTGCCCCCGCCCCAGGTTAGCCGGTCAGAGTCTCTGTCCTGTGGCAGGCGGCGCCTGATCCACCTCCCAGGCGTCAGGAGCAGAGCCGTCTGAGGCCATGCTGCCGATAGCTGCCCTGGCTTCAGCCTGCCGTGGCTTGATGTGCAGTCTTCCTTCTGCTCTGGGCCTGATCTTTGTCAAGTCCCCCCCTTTCCCTCAGTAGTTGTGTGTAGTTTCTCAGAGCTTATTATGCATGTTGCTAAGGACTTGACATACAATATTTGTTTCGAAAACTACCAGGTCCCGGCCGCCTGGGTGGCTCAGTGGGTTAAAGCCTCTGCCTTCGGCTCAGGTCATGATCTCAGGGTCCTGGGATCGAGTCCTGAATGGGGCTCTCTGCTCAGCAGGGAGACTACTTCCTCCTCTCTCTCCCTGCCTGCCTCTCTGCCTCCTTGTGATCTCTCTCTCTGTGTCAAATAAATAAATAAAAATCTTTAAAAAAAAATTCAAAAACTACCAAGTCCCTATCACAGATGAGGAAACAGGCTCCGAAATCTTGCATAGCTCCTTCAGCAGATACGGCCAGTGTTGTAATGCCCACGCTACCTGACTCTTGAGTCATTCAGGCAGCGTGTCAGTTTCTGTAGCTTGTGAGCAAAAGACCCTTAAAGGAGTCAGCCTTTCTCTTTTCTCATCCAGCGTGGTGTCAAGACGAGGTGCCTGTCACCTTTGTGATGTCCTTCTTGGCTGGGTCATGCGGAGTTGGAAGGTTCCCTCTGGGCTCCCAACAGGACGTGATTCAGAGTTAGCCCATATTATTGGTCCACTGCTCTCTTCTCTGGAGGTCTGTGGCTTTGTCAGTGACAGAGCTGTGAATTGTTTAGGTCCGTCACTCAGAGCGAAGTAGGAGTGCAGTGAATACTGTTGAATGGATGGAGACTCCTTACCTGGGGTGCATGAGCGGGAGGGAAAGAAAGAGGAGAGAGAAGTGAGTGAGCGCAGCAGGCCACCGTCTGCACATTTCAGCAGGCATGCTGGGGCAGGGTGCATCGGCAGGGGAACGGGAGTGACTTTGAGAGGCAAGTCCTGCTAGGATCAAATCACTTGGTGGGATCATCTCATTAAGTTAATCGAGGAAAGACATGCTGGTGATCTTGCCAAGTCTCAGTAGATACTGCAGCAGAGGCAGGCCAGAGGAAGGTGTATCTCTGGACCCGGGCAGTCCAGGATCTACATGGGTGGGCTGGCCATTGTCAAAGGTGATCGGTCAGGGGCTGCCGGGGAGTAGAGAGGAGCAGAGGAAGGAGTGGTTGGTTCCCACCAGGAGCCGTCGGGAGTCTCCACTGAGTGATGCCCTCAGGGTGAGTTTCAGCAGCAGAGGGGAGTCGCTGGGGGAATGAAGCCTGTGGCACAGAGGCTGGGCTTTTGCGTGGAAAGCTGTCTCCTTGGGGAAGGAAGGCTGGTGGCCAGGGTGTGTGAGTGTCACGGTACTTGGAAAGGGAGTGAGTCTGACTTTGCCCTGGGGACACGCCAGGTTTTCCTACGCTGTTTATGTATTCATGCCATTTTATGTAGAAGGTGGGAAAGGAAAGTACTGGTGTGAAGCTCGCCCACAGCTTGTGCCAGTGGCTCTAAACTATGGGCCCTGGTCACCAGGATCCTTTTACATTGCAGGTTCCTAGACTAGTTGTAGTTCCTGTGAAGCACAACAGTTGTAGTTCCCTGGCCCAAATGAAGACCAGGAATCTGCATTCTCACCGAACACCACAGGTGGATCTGACGCAGCGGGTTCTTCTGATCCAATTTGTAAACCATTTCGCTGGGTCCCTGTGGGAAGGACACCTTGGCTGTCAATTTAGGAAAATGTGTGAAGGAACCTTTTTGTTATTCGATGGGATCATGGTCGTGGGGAGAGTCCTGCTGGGATGTTGAAACCCAGGGCCCGTTACTGTTTTCTAGAGAAGGAACACGGGTGCCTCCTTGGGGTGTGGGGGTGGTTCTGCTATGAAATGAGCCTGAGCTTAAGGGCCAATCCTAGGAATGGGAGCTGCAGCTGGGCGTTGTGGCGAGCGGGGCGACAAGCACCAGGGAAGGGGCTGGCCCTACAGCGAGGGGACAGTCTGAGACCCACGCTTTCGTGGTGAGCTTTGGCAGCAGTCTTATGGAATGTTATTTCTGGTCTGTGCGGTAATTTCCTTCTTTTGTGCCCAGACCTTCAGTGAAAGTCTGTTGCTCCTGACAGCCCTAGGTTGGGAGTGTTCTGGAGAATTAAAGACTCGGATCCTCATTCACCTTTAGAGTAGAGCGTGGGCGTGGAGAGTCTCGGCTGAGGCGGTATGGCGTTGCCCGGGACTGCTGTGCCAAGGCAGCCCAGCCGGGTGGCTTACAACAATGGAAATGCGTTCTGTCACGGTTCTGGAGGCTAGAAGTCTGAAATCAAGGTGTTCTCAGAGCCATGTTGCCTTCGACGCTGGTAGGGGAGTCCTTCCTTGGCTTCTGGCCTTGGCTGCCAATCCTTGCGGCTCCTTGGCTTGCAGCTGTCACTCCAATGTCTGTCTCTGTTGTCATGTGGCGTTCTCTCTGTGTGTCTGTGTCCAAATTTCCCTCCTCTTCTAAGGACACCTGTCATATTGGATTCCGGCCTGTCCTAATGCCCTCATTTTAACTCGAATCATCTGCACAAACCCTGTTTCCCAATAAGGTCGCAGTCACAAGTACCAAGGGTTAGGATATGAATATCTCTTTTTTGGGGGGCACAGTTCAGCCCACAATAGATGGTCAGGTGTGAGAGTGCATGCCCTTCCATCCCTCACCTCTCGCAGAATCTTCAGAAATTTTGGAGGGGGACTGAATTATTGGAAGACTTATCAGCAACCTGTAAGTTGGAAGTTTGGGCATTTTATCAGGACATTATGAGACAAGGTGACCCCAGATGAACTTGGGCCTGCTCTGGTTACACATGTGTCATGAGTGGTTACAGCTTAGTGCACTGTGTGTCAGATGAATTACTGACTTCACTTGTGTTGCCGCCAGCTCTGCGTCACCACCACGAGATCCGAGTCCGGCTTGGGTAGGGCCAAGTTAAGTTCTCCGTGAAGACAGATACTTAATAAATGCCTCAGACAATTAAATGGAATATCTGCGGGGCTCTTAGGTTCTTGGACAAATAATAGATTGCTGTGCAAAGTCAGAGCCTGGGTTGGGAAAATAAGAGCTGCGGTTACACAGTCCCTGGGGCTGCTGGTTGTAGTGCTTTGGACACGGGTCACATTCTGATGTCTGCTTGATCATAAACACCTGGTCCTGGAAGCATCCGCGGTTTGTTTCATTTTTAGAGACTGGGATGGCAAATTTAAAATTCAAATTCTTGTGAACAGCAGAGAGAATGTGGCTATAAAAGTGTTTCAGACCACAATGTTTTAAATGAAGGTTAATTTTCTGATAAAGTAGGAAATGAAGGAAAAATTATCTCCCTGCACGCAAGCATGGTTTAGAATACTATAGCTCAATTAGATGTTCTGATTGTGCAAACAATCAGCTTCATGTCTTGTTAAACTTCTCCTTTTCAAATTATGAAGCTTTTCTATACTAAGATTAGCAGGGGTATTAAGGATACAACAGATAAAAGATCCATCTGAGCTCAGAGGAAAATTATAACTGAAGAGGGTTCAAAACTAAATGAGGACTTCCTAAAATCCCACAGCGTAGCCAATGTTATTAAAAAATCATCCAGCATGGAAATTAGCTGTTAGACTCAGAGGAAAGAAAAGTTATTATTCTTTGCTGTTTTCCCCAAAATTATCAAGTGCTTTTTACCCGATGGAATTTTGCTTTGTGCATACAGAAATATACATCAAGTTTGTTAATCAAAGTATTATTTGCAAAATAGTTTTTGGGATACAGAATGTTATTCCTTGTGGGCCAGACTTTAGGAAAAGGAAGCTAAGACCGTTAGAATTTCCCAACTTTTGCTGCAAATAAAATTGATGCCCTAAGTTTTAATAAGTACATCATTTTTCTGATTCATTCTCAAGTCTTTTTGTTCAATTCTAATTGGGTTGTATCCAGAACAAAGAGATGTGCAGTCATTTTGTGCCGAGTCTTTTCTGTTTTCAGTGCTGACAGTAAAGTCACAGAATGTGTTAGCACACACTTTGTGGCAGCTCATTGAGTTTGTTCACTGAGTGAGCTAGTGATGCCTCATCTCAGTGAGGCACTGGTTACCATCATGCCTGTCTCCCGGCTCCTTCCTACTCTTAATGTTGCTTCTTCACTGCCTGTGCTGGGAGCTGTGGCCATGACTCCTGACTGCTCCCCCTTCCTCCCAGCTCTCCCCTCCCCCCCACCCCCCTTGCAAGTGCTGAGCCTGTGTCTTACCCATTCTGATTGCCAGCTGTGTACCATCACTGTGCCTCCCTATGTGTGGCTTCTCTTGAATTCTCTTTGGGTTATCGTCTCAGGCTTTGTGCTAGCTCAGAGGTCATGTCTTCCAGGAAGCTTTCCCTGACCCCAGGCTCCTTCCAGCGGCTTAAGCATCCCCCTCAGGAGTGCTTTCCACACTGTCATGTTGTCACCTACTCCTCGTCTGTCTTCTCCTGAGTCATATGCTCTGAGGACAATGTCTGGGTCATATTGGCCCTGATATCTCTGGCATGTAGCACAGTACCTGGCGTGTACTACATACTCAGCCATCATTTATGTGCTCCTTATTTGGGGGTTCCCAGAGGAGGCCCAGCCTCTTCTTTGAAGATGACATGCACCCTCACTGATAACCTAACAAAATGTGACCTTGAAAGTCTAGGACTGAGGGGCTGAGTAGAGGTTTGTCACAGTCTGGCACACATGTTGGGTTGGAGTGGCGGCTGGATGGAAGAAGAAATCTTAGGTGGGTTGGTGGCTATAGTCTGACAGGTCCTGTCCCCTAAATTTGGGCAAATGAAATGAATTACTGAAAGCAGTGGTGGATGAGATGTCATTTCTTTCAGAAAAGGGAACTAAGAAACACTGTCCTGGGTACTTTATACATTAGTACATTCTTTCCTGAAGTGGATGGAATTACTTGCATTTTATAGTGAATGACTGTAGGGTAATGGTCAAGATGAGAACTTTGGAGTCCGGCTAGGGGCAAATCTCACCATACTTAGTTGCTGTAAGATCTAGGAAAAGGGCTCATCCCTGTGTGTGTTGGTCTTCTCATGTATGAAATGGGATTGTTAAAAAGTGCCCTGAAGTTGTAGTGATGCTAAAATGAGATAATATGCATGAACATTTATCATAGTGCTTAGTGCATAATAAAGGCTCGATAAACATCTTAGTTTAAACAGAGAACCTGAGGTTTGGAGGATTTAAATCCTGATCACTTAGCTAGGGAGGAGTGACTTAGCTAGCTAATCACTTAGGGAGGATTTTAAGTCCAGATTTGTTCATTTTACAAAAAATAAGGCCATCCCTGCTCTACTAGATGGTTTCCTTAGAAACCCACTGTTAGTGTACCATTGTTGACATTGGCGTTTTGAGCCTTTTGACCCCTGTAGTTTGCTCCAATGAATTTAGAGATTTCCCCGTCAACAGTGGACTGCCCATATGTTGTACTGTCAGTTAACCAACATCATAGACGTTTTCATGGAAATCCAAACTGTATGTTGTTGTTCCTAAATTTTTAGTTTTCAGAGGACATTCCTGGACCCGGCAGCAAAATCTCATAAATTAAATCGAAGTCAGTCACATTTATGATGGGGTTGTTAAAAAGCTGTAAGTGTTATGAATTTATGACTCTGTGCTCACATTCAGCTGTTCACTGCTTCTGCTTCTAGGTCTTTCTGTCCTGTGTGGGATAAAATTTATATTTGTGGGTGAGATCATTATAAATCTTTTATGCACCACGAGTGCAGTTTTAAATGTTTGCAAGCATGGAGAACTAGGCCCAAGAGATATCTACTATATTCCATGGATTATGGCTCTTGTATAACGAGCAAGAAAAAAAATCTCTCAAACCCAAACATTGAACTCTGTAACCAGCACCTAAACCTCACTGAAGAGGGAGTGCGTTACGATGGAGCTAAACTTTGTGTGGATGTTGTTTCAAAGTTCTTTTTTTTTTTTCACATAAAAACAAAACAAAACTACTCTTCATTGACAGCTACCCTTCCAGATGTCCCTTTTGGACATCTAGCTGAGTTTAGTGAGAAAAAGAGTAGAAAAGGAAGAACTCTGCATCAGGATTTCACGAGTCGTACTGGAGTAGGGGAAGTGAGGCCAGCACAGAGCAGCTGGTGGCCCTTTCCTCGTTATTGTTTGGAGTCTTGACCCTGAAATTGTGTGTCACTGAAGTCAAAGTTCTAAGAAAATGAAGCCATTTGGAGGAGACTTAAAAAAAAAAAGTATTATGAAAATGAAAGTGTATATTTACTTTTTGCCAAGAGACAGCTGAAAACTAGGTACCAGCCCCACTGGGTAACTTCATAAACTCCGTGATGACAGGGTGAGGCCTCATGGCTATTCTGATGAGAAACTGGGAATTAAGCCCTCTTGAATGATGTGACCAAATTAAAAGGGATAAGAGAATGTGATGAAGTATCATTAAAAGCAATTAATGAGATAGGATTTAATATGCACAAGTGTTTTGTGCTGACTTTGAGCTTTGGAGCACGAGGCTGTCAGTTTTGCTGTGTTGTCAGTAGGAAATGATTCCGAAATTAATCCAGACAAAATAATCTGGAGGAACTTTAATAAAAAAAAAAATACATGTTCAGGCCCCCATCTCAGATCTGAATCAGAATTCTCAAAGCCACAACAAATGTCTCTGTTTCTCATGAGCTCCGTGGATTGATTTTTGAGACCCAGATCATAGTTTGATTGTCCCCTTACTCTATATCCTTTTGAAAATGTGTGTGAAGTCCTTTGGGCCCATCTCTTTATAGGAGGTAATTCTAAGTAAGTTGTGATTTCAGGGGTCCTTACTTCCCTTCTGTAGACAGACAATTGTTTCCAGAATGGTTTGCTGCTTCTCTAGTGCCTGCGCAGCTTATTGTAGGCAGAGTCAAGACTTGAGCTCGTGCTTCTGGCTGCCCAACTCAGGGATCTTTTACTAGATCTGTCATTCCCATTCCGGCCTCTGAAGCACCCCAGGGTGAACTACCGTGAACTAACATGGATCCTCCAGGATGTTTAAATTTTTTAGTTTTCTAGGGAAACACAGTGATGCTCTGTAGCTGTCAGAGAGTGTGTGAACTACTGGCTTGAGATAGTTCAGTTTTGACTCTGGGTCTTGCTACGTTCCTTTTAATAGTATATCTTTGCAAAGCTGGGTTTCTGAAGGTTGCTAAGAAGCAACTGTTGCAGGAAAATCAGTATGAAATAGGAAAAAAGGTGGTGATATCCTCTGAAACCAAGGATTAAGAGATTGTGATGAGCCCAGCAGGTGCACATACCCACTAGTAAGTGATCATTTTAGAATGAGAAAAGAAAATGTTATTTTTTTCTTTCATTTTGTGTCTTATTTTTAAAATGGCTGCTAACTTCTACGACATAAATGCTTATAACCTAATTACTCTATAAGTGGACATATTGGATACTGCTTTTGGTTCAGGGACACTGTGAAAAAAGTGCTGAGACACTTGAGAACGAAGAAAGTTTAGGAGCTGAATCCTACCATCTTCCCCTTGTCACACGCTACGGTTTGACTTGTACATTTAAAAGCTTTGGTTATCTGGGTTTTGATACACAAATTGATATCTTTTCCTTTTCTTTTGGTGTCCCATTCCTATCATTTCTTTTGGACTGCTTGCTTCCAAAAGAATATCTATAGACAGTGGTTTTTATTTTAGCAACAAAGTGGTACGTTTCTGTTGAAATGAGGTTATAATCAGAACTGTCTCATTGGAGGAGTAGGGTCCTGAGGAGGAATGGACATAGGGCAGCTCATCCGTGCACAGTATCAACCTGACTGCATGTTAGCTACCATTACAGCTTCCCTCTGGGTTCTGTAGACAGGAGGGGCACCTCAGAACCCCCACTGAGACGCAGCTAGTTCTTGGCAGGCTTGTCTTGGAAACTTTGGCTGCGACTAAAGAGTCAGGTTGGAGGGAGAGCGTGTGGTTTACCTGAAGCTGCAGGTAGAAGCTGCTGCAGTGGGAGCATGGATGCCCTGTGGCTTCTAGGTCTGACTGAAAGAGGTTCTTCGGAAAACGGGGTGACAGTCACAAGGACCTCATGGAGAGCTCTGATTGCTCAGCTTATTTCTGTTTTACCAAGTCAGTCTATTTTACCGTTTGGTCATTTTGTTTAATTGGTAAAAACAACCCTTCCATTTGCCTATAGTTTTACCTTTCCAGAAGCTTTTCTCCCCCAGTCTCATTTGGTTCGTGCCACAACCCTCAGAGGTAGGAGTTCAGGATCACCATTCCCATTTTTAACAAATGAGGAACCTGAGGCCGAGAGAGGCCAGATGCCTTGGGCTGGTTAAGGGAAGAGGTGGACTAGGATTCGAGGCTTCTGGCTCTTCGTTCAGTGCTCTTTCCTTCGGCCACACCTTTACAGGTTTATAAAAATTTCCTGGAGGCCACTGAGAACAGTAAAAGCCAGAGGCCATCAGCGTCCTCGCGCAGGGCCGCAGTTACGGTGAGGGTCCTCGGTTCAACCCCATGCCCGTCTTCCCCCTCAGTTTCGGTGCTTCTGCCACGGCCCCTGCTGCCTTCCTGCGGATCACCTGGTGTCTCCAGGTCCTCCGGGTCTTTTCTTGTTCCTCAGACACGATCTCGCGGTGGATCATCAGCTCTCCGCACCTGTGTATTTCCCACCACAAGAACCCAGACCCTTTCTGTGGGAGCTCCTTCCAGGACGAGTCAGAGGGACTTGCTGCATACGGGCAGCCTATGTGGGAGCCCTGGGCTCCCCCAGTTGCACGCCGGAGAGGTGTGAAACCCAGGGAGCTGCCAGCTTGTTCTGTTGCAGGGGAACGAGTGCCTGAAGGAAATGTTTTCAGGACTGCAGCGCAGGGAGAACAATAAAGCCAGTCCCGCAGGGAGGAAGCGCACTGGGTGTCTCCAGGTCTCACATGGAATAAATCATGTGCGAGGGCTGTGGTTAATATTCAGTCTGAACGAGGCCCACACAGCTGGGACACTCTGTACTTTTGATCTGGCCTTTCAAGCTTGGGTGATGCCAGGAAATTGCATTTAATGGACTGAAGGCTACAGTATAGAAAATGAGAAGGGAGGGGCGCCTGGGTGGCTCAGTCGTTAAGCGTCTGCCTTCGGCTCAGGTCAGGATCCCAGGGTCCTGGGATCGAGCCCCACCTCGGGCTCCCTGCTTGGCAGGAAGCCTGCTTCTCTCTCTCCCACTCCCCCTGCTTGTGTTCCCTCTCTTGCTTTGTCTCTCTCTGTCAAATAAATAACTAAAAAAAAAAAAAAGAAAATGAGAAGGGATTGTTATAGAAACAATAGAGATCATTTCTCCACCCTCCCTCCCCCACACCTGTTGTTCCTGTGAAGTCTGTGACTCTCCACTCTGTGAGGGACACCTGACTCTGGGCTGGCTGGGAAGCCCAGGGACACACTGCCCTGCCTGCTTTTGGGTAGAGACCTTTCTAGGACTCCACACACACTGAACATGTCAGAGGGCCATGTCACTGAGTCATCTCCACCAGGCCACTCATTTCAGCATAGGAAGCCAACCACCTGCACTTTTTTCCGGTGAAAATAACTAATTTGGGGGAAGTGTTTAGCCAGCCTTGTCAGAGTTCAATTGATTAATTTCGTACCCACAGCCACACCCAAACCCTGAGTGCCCTGGGGGTAGAGGTAACACCAGAACTGGAGCTGAAGGCTGGCTTTGCCCCATTGTGATAGGACTGGAGAGTTTATTTCAACAGGAGAGGGGAGGGAAAACCATCCCCCACTCACTGGATCCCCACCTGTCAGATGGACCTAGAGAAGAGTTTCCTTCCTTCCTCTCATTCTTCCCATGGTGGAGCTGAGCGGCGGGGTGGGCTTTCCACATGCCTGACAGTGCTGGGGCGGGTGCCAGAGCAGAAGGGCATCAAAACAGCTGTTTTTGCCAGAGAGATAGAAATACTTGCTAGCTTCCTATTTCCATATGACTGTGTCATTGGGGACGACATGTTTTCAGAACAAACACCCCTTTTGTGATAGAAGTATTGACATTAAGTAGTTGCACACCACCAGGGTGGGCGTACTGTTGACTGTGGACAAGGGGGGCTCGTTAACTCTGCGTGAGTTCTGGTATGCAGCTGCGTTGGGTCTTAAGTGATCCTGTGGCCTAGAGGAAGCCAGGATCAGCATCATCTCCCATCATGCGGGTGGGCACCTGATTCTTACCAAGCAGGTCAAGGCAAGGTAGGCGTGGAGCGGAAGGGCAGTACATTCATAATTGGCACGGAAGCTAAATTATGTGGCCAAGGTCTTCCATCAGAATGTGGCACCGGAAGCACAAGTGGCACTAGAAAGAAGAAAACCACTTACTAGATGAGACATTGACCTTTTGGCCTGGGGTAGGTACAAGCAGAGATGTGCAGTAAAAGTTGGTGGGACACATTTTATCTTGGTGATGTTAGTTTGAGGGAGCTAGTTTTCAGTGGCCCGCATCCAGGTACCTTCTACAGTTATTTAAATCTTTAAATGAGGGCGTGCTTGATTATTCTCTTTGCTTCATGATTTACCTTTCGTTATAAAAATATTTGGCAAGTGGCTGACAGTAAGGACGTCACCTGTCTACTTCCCACCAGTTTTCCTCTCGTGTGCTGGACCAGATCTGCTCAGGATAGATGTGTGGAAAGATCTTTGCAGGTTGTCAGTGCTCTGTCGCCATCCTTGGAAAACTGAATGGGCCTTTTCACCTCCATCATATTCTAGTGGCGAATATTAGACAAACCTGAAAATCTACTTTAAAAAGTCATCATCATAGGTAACTGGAAATGATCGAATAGCACATAAGCATGGTCTTGGCCCTTACCGTAGAACCAACCTGGGAACAACTGTGGTGTGAAAAAAATACACTGGACTGATGAACTTAGTCATTCTCCCCTTCCCGGGCCTCAGTTTCTGCTCATGCATCTGTGAAGGTGACTTTAGCTACTGCTACAAGTCAATCCCCTAGTGGCTTAATTTAATAAAAATGCCCCATTTGCATAGAGACCCACTGGGTATTCTTGCTGCTTGGCAGACTTTCTCATGCTCATTCAGTGATGGAGGGTTTTTCCATATTCTGGCCCTGCCCTGTTTGTCTTGTCATTGAGTTGGTTGATGAGGAAGAACTGAAGGTTATGTGGGAAGGTACTTTGTTGTTGGTTTTTTTGTTGTTGTTGGGTTTTTTTTTCTTGGATTGTTGGCCTGCTCTTTTTTTTTTTTTTTAAGGTTTTATTTAAATTCCAGGTAGTTAACGTACAGTGTAATATTAGTTCCAGGTATAATTATAGTGGGGAAGTACTTTTTAATAGGCATATATTTTATCTTCTCATATTGCATTGGCCAGAACTCAGTCACATGGCCATACATAATTTCCCGTGAGGCTCATTAGTGAATTGTAGTTTTGTGCCAGGAAGAGGAAAAACGTATTTGGTGAACAACTAGTTAGTTTCTACTCCACCTTTAAAAATGAGGTGTTGCACTATGACCTCTTAAGTTCCCTTTTGGTCTAGAATCAACCACTGCAGGAGTCCAGGATCCCTGTGCTTTATGGCCTCGTGCCCTTTGTGTGAACTGGTCCATAGAAGACATCCCAACGGTGATATGAAAGATGACCAGTGCCCGAAGGATAAAGAAAGCATTTCCATCAAAATGGTTCAGTGAGTCCAAAAACGTCAGTGATTGGTAAACTGTTTTTTAAAAGATAAAAAATAACCACCACCACCACCACCAACAAAAACCCAACAAAACAAAAAACCCAGGGAGTCATGATGGAATAACTGGGACCATAAACAAGTAGCAAATTGGATCAAATATATGAAACAGTTCTTTCCAGACACTGGAAAACAGACTACATGTAATGGAAACAAGTAAGGCAAACCAGTAGCCTTGGATTTCCACCTCAAGGCACTTTCTAGGCCAGGGGTGGGGAGAATGGTGCTTTCCGGACAGAGAGCAGAGGCGTTGACAGAGGTCAGGGCTCAGGAGGTAGATTTGTGGAACTGGTCGTATAGGATACCGGACAGGTAGAAGCTATGCAGGAAAAGAGTGCCGGAGATCCGCACTGTTTTCCTCTTGGTTCTCTCGCTAACTATGACACTGACCATACAGAATCTGAAATTCCATGTTTCCTGGCAAGAAGGACTGAGAAGATGTAAGATGAATAATTCCTTGAGCTGGGGCGCCTGGCTGGCTCAGTTGGTAGATTGTGTGATTCTTGACTGTGGGGCCCTGAGTTCAAGCCCCACGTTGGGAGTAGAGCTTACGAATAATAATAATAACAGTAATAATAATAATTATTATTCCTAGAACTTACATGGGACAAGGAGATATTCAAGTTCCATCCGGCTGAAGTAGACAGTCCTGGTTGAATACCTGGGACATTCAGGAGAAACACTAAATGAACCATGCTTTATAGTGTATGGTAGTCCTAGAGTAAGTGCACTTGAATGTGGGTAGAGTGTTGTATATATGGTAATTAGATTATTTGTTGTTTGTGTTGTTTAGATTTTCTGTGTCTCTACTGATACGACTACTTGCTTTTTTAGTTACTGCAGAATGTGTTACATTTCTTCAACTGTGATTGTGGATTTATCTTTTTACTTGCCTTTAATTCTGTGGATTATTAAAATTCATATATTTTGAGGTTATATTATTAAGTATATCAAATTTAGGGTTGTTACATCTTCTTGTTGTATTGATTCTATTATCTTTAATGAAATATAGCCCTTAATCTCTACCGTTATTAGTATGATCAGAACAGCTTTCTTCCTGTGGGTGCTCACACAGTGTATATATTTTCCATCTGTTTACTTTGAAACTTTGTGTCTATTATATTGAAGGAATGTCTCTTATACATGGCATGTATACTTATATATATACTTAGAAATAGTTGATTTTTTTGTAAATTTAGTCTGACCCTTTGTATTTTACTTACAGTCTGTATTTAATAAAATTATTGATTAATTGACTTTAAAATCTCTCATCTTCTTAAATGACTTTCAGCAGCATTTGAGCCAAGTTTTATGTTTGGTTTTGTTTATTAAAGCATTGAGTTTAACATCAGTAATATGGGAAAATAATTTTAGAAAGAGAAAAAGTACTCTCTTTTAACAACTTTAGGGATGAAACGCAGCATTATTAGATAACGTTTTATCCTTGATGATTAGTGGGTGGTTGTATTCTTGAATGTACATCCATCCCTTTGCTTTGAAGCCTGCCAGGTCGTCTCCATCACCCCGTGAGGCCTCCTCCAGGCAGGATAGCTACCTTGTCCTCTGTCCTCACCCTCCTGTCTCTCCAGTCATTGCTTCTCACTGCATTTGCTTATTTACAAGTCTCTGTGTCTCTGGAGAATGAGAGCTTCTCAGCAGGAATCATGTCCTGTTAACTCTTATCGCTCAATCGCTGATACATAAACAGCTCCTAATTTTTGTTGAATAAGTGATGTGTGCATGGCAAGTTTTAGGTTAACTTTGGGTGGTAAGGCCAGGAGTGGCCATACAAGGTCCAGGATGATCCTGAATATTCCCTTCTTTGAAGAGTTCTAAAGGAATTTGGGTTAAGCCAAGAATTGGACTGCTCTCTTTTGTTGACCCAGGCTCTCACAAGTGGGGCGTAGAATCAAGTCTCTTTTGTGATGACAGACAATTAGTTTGGGAAAGAAAATTTTCATGAGGCTTTCCCATTATTTATCAATTTTGGGGTCTGTGAATAGCTTTGAATACAAAATTGCATGTGAAAATCATCGTGTCTGCTATTGAATAATTGACTGATCAGTCGCTCAGAGCCACAGAATGAAGGGTCGTGGGTAATTGCACCTGCTAGCTACTGATTGCACCTGCAGTTAGGCTATTGAGGGGGAAGCTTTGCTGCTTCCGGTTAATTGCCCGGGCTAAAATGGAGAGTACCCTTTACAGATCTAGCCTATTATCTCATTGTAGGCCTTTGCAAATATAGGATGACCCCAGGAATAGACGGAGAAAATACAGTTTTATTTGCTGCACACCAATTAATGTCAGTAATCTAGCCAACATTCCTACATTTTTCATTTAAGCAAGAAATTTAAGTATATTGGAATCAGTCAGTAGCCCAAAATATAACTTACCTCTTTGACATCTAGTTTTGCTGTGCTACTATGACATAGATATCCAAAGGGGTTTTAATTTTAAAAAGTTTCCACGTTCATGTGTACTTGTCAGGCAATTTTTCCAATGTGTTTGTTGTAGTTCTTTTCCTTTTTTCGAGGAATATAAGACCCTACTGAGAAGATTTGGCCCTTTGAGTGACTAACTTAATACTAGAGTGTGTTTTCTGTATTTCCCCAACTCCAAGTTGTAAAACCCTACTCTGTCTATTAGGTACATTACTTCTTATAACAAGAGTTCTATGTTAAATTTGATGGGACTTTTGGGAGATTTTTACTATTTCAGTTGAGTCTTTGTTTCTACCTTTTTGGTGTATTTGCTGTGTGGTGGCTGCAAGAGGTGCTGCTCAGACACCCTTTGAAAGTGGACTTACTTCCTACTCGGATTAGTGAGGTTGGCTGACAGCCTCCAGTCATTAGTTTGCTCAAGACCTGCCTCAGATTTCCAGCCACAGGCATGCTGATTTCTGCGCTGGGGTGGTGGGAGGAGGTCCTACCCACCTCTGCTCCGTGTGGGACTCTCCTAAAGGCAGCCTTTGCCCTGGGGCTCCCTAGGCGGGGTGGTGGGGGGGGACGACTTGCTGTGTCATTTGTCCGCCAGTCAGCTCCTCTGTCCAGTCCTGCTTCCCACCTCCCCTCCCCCCACTTCTCCCACCCCCCTGCCTTTTTAAATAGATGTTATTCCTCAATAAACCTTTGTGCTCTCACTTCCATCCCAGCATCTGCTTCCTGGAGAATCCAATTTGTAACCACCGTCAGGTAACAGTAAATTCGGAACAGCTCAGAGGAGGTTTATTTTATTGGATCCAAGGGTTTGTTCCAAGAACAGTTTTCAAGGAAATCTATTTTTCTGTGAGATTATATAAGAACTGTTTCTTCTGTATTTCTTTTTTTAATTTTTTTTCTCTATACCTGTATCAAGCGATAAGGTATGTAAAATGATTTAGAGCCAAAGAATGCATTTTGTAAGTTTAGAACCTAAATTTCAAATGATTTTTGTTTTGCTAATGTAATAATTATAAGTAATTGCTATTAAATATTAATTAAATGTTAATATCTTTCTTATAGAGACCAACTCTTCCAGATGTTTCTAAGTGAAATAGAACATAGCTCTAAGCAGGTGCTACAGATTGGAAGAGACTTTTTATCTTTGTGTTATTATATCATCAAAGCAACATAGCTTTTATTTTATAAACTTCATTCATCTTGAATTCAACTTCTTTGGGATGCTTTTTCATATTAACTTTTATTACAATAGTGAATAGTGTTATTTGGCAAAAATCCTAACTTTCTGTTTGCCAAAATGTGCATTGCAAATCGTGCACCCTTTCTTCCTTAACCATTGGGCTTAGTGTTCCCAAATTCCCAGCAAACATTAATATTTGGGGTCTGAGGATGAGAAACTGGAATTCTTGGGACCACCAGAGAATCCCTGAAATTATAAGTTGGTCTTTATTTTTCATAATGTTTCATGTATGTATTTGGAATAATAATGAGTGACCATAGTAATACATAGCCAACTATTTTTTAAATTTTTATATATTTTTTATTTTTAAAATTTTTTATTAACATATAATATATTATTTGTTTCAGGGGTACAGATCTATGATTCATCAGTCTTACACAATGCACAGTGCCCACCATAGCACATACCCTCCCCAGGGTCCATCACCCAGCCACCCCATCCCTCTCACCTGGCTCCCCTCCAACAACCCTCAGTTTGTTTCCTGAGATTAAGAATTTCTTATGGTTTGTCTCCCTCTCTGGTTTCACCTTGTTTCATTATCCGCTCCCTTCCCCTATGATCCTCTGCCTTGTTTCTCAAATTCCTCATATCAGAGAGATCGTATGATAATCGTCTTTCTCTGATTGACTTATTTCACTTAGCATAATACCCTCTAGTTCCATCCACGTCATTGCAAATGATAGGATTTTGGGTTTTTTGATGGCTGCATAGTATTCCATTGTATGTATACCACATCTTCTTAATCCATTCATCTGTTGATGGACATTTAAGCTCTTTCCATAGTTTGACTATTGTGGACATTGCTGCTATAAACATTCAGGTGCACATGCCCCTTCGAATCACTACATTTGTATCTTTAGGGTAAATACCCAGTAGTGCAGTTGCTGGGTTGTAGGGTAGCTCTATTTTCAACTTTCTGAGGAAACTCCATACTGTTTTCCAGAGTGGCTATACCACTTACACACCCACCAACAGTGTAAGATGGTTCCCCTTTTTCTGCGCCCTTGCCAACACCTGTCCATAGCAAACTATTTTTTATTGTAACAGAGTTACTAAAAGCTTCAGAAAATTTCTGTAAACAAAAGATATCATAATAAGTTTATGGCTTATCATTGTTACGTACATTGTAAAAAGATTACATCTGTGATAACATGTAAAAATGATCTCTTCCTGATAGAAATATTTGATAATATTAAGAGAAGAGAACTTTAATACAAAATATATACCAAATAAAAATCATTTAAAAATGGAAAGATATTATCACAAATATTTAATATTTAAAAGTTGACATACTTAAAAGTCCCATTTCAAAACGTGCAAAGCATTGGTTACCCTCTGTGATATTGTTGATCTTTGTTTTGTAACAAATATTCTAGACACAGGCATTTTTTTTTCATTTTGTTTTGAGTTGGTTTAATTATTCTGTGTCCAAAAGCAGGTACAATTTGGGCTATAGGGTATAGGTCACACATTTTTCTTTCATAACAACAAATATGTTTTGTCTACTTGCCGTGATTTTCGTTTTGCTGTTGAAATCAGTATTACTTGCTAATCAGTTTCTGATTTCATGTCATATTCCACAGCATTGACAATTTCTCTTTGTGCTTTTTTTTTCTGTTAGAGTATTTATAAAGGACTGTACCCTATAGCAAATATTCAAACACTAGAAAATACTGGTGAATATTATTGGGTATTATATATGAATAATGTAACATTTAGATCTCCCAGCACAAGTAATAATAGCACCATACAGAATGACATGTCAGTATTGCCAATTTAAGTATTTATTTTGCTTCCCAAATTTGCTTTTTCTTAGAACATGACTTGTAGGTTTTGCGTAAAGTATATTCTGTGTATCAGTGTATTGATATTTATTGTATCTGTGATAATGGTGTGCCATTAGCAGCAGCAGGGCCTGGATACACCCTTCTAACATGGCAATAGCTATGAGCAGCACCAGCTGGTGAAATGATGAGACTTATCTGCTCCTTGCCCTTGTTCCAGTTTCCAGAAACTTTGATCTTGGACTCCACGTACGGCATTTCCTTCTCTTGTTTGACTTGAATCAGTGGCTTCCACTGAACCAATAATGTCTTGCCTGCTAACTGTTTATTGCAGAAAGTTATAATATTTATTCCTATTTTTCCGTTTTCACAGTTGACTTTCTTAGGATTTGAGATTCGGAAAAACAGATTTTCTGAGGAAAGCAGAGAAGGAACTCCTGCATGAAAATACTGTTGTCAGGGCGCCTAGGTGGCTCAGTTGTTAAGCATCTGCCTTCAGCTCAGGTCATGATCCCAGGGTCCTGGGTTCGAGCCCCACATCGGGCTTGCTACTCAGCGGGAAGCCTGTTTCTCCCTCTCCCACTCCCCCTGCGTGTGGTCCTTCTCTCACTATGTTTCTCTCTGTCAAATAAATAAATAAAATCTTAAAAAAAAAAGAAAGAAAGAAAACACTGTTGTCTTTAGCTGAGCAATGGAATTTGTTGGGAATCCACTGAAAGAGGATTAAATTTTTCTCCCTTTGTGATCTGCAGTCATGGGAAGGTGTTCCTGTGAACGGTGGAGGTGTTTATGGACAAGTGAATGGTGTCTTTGGATCTCTTCATGCCTCAGTGGCAACCATCATTAATGCTATGTTCTGGATGCCAGAGCAGCTGAGTGTGAAAGTCCTGTTCTTTGTAGCCATCCCGACTGATTAAACAGTGATCAAGAACGTTGGTCTGGGAAGGGACAGAGGTCTGCAAACTAGACTGTACTACAAACCATTGGTTTGACAAGGGGAAGAAGCCTTGAGCAGAAACTCTTGTAGGTATCGTAGTTGAAGAAAGGATTTCCCAGTATGGCAGGAGGCATGGACTGTAGCATGGGAGGCCCAAACCCTAGGCACCAATCCCTTCACAGTCTGAGTTGTTCCCAAACTGGGACAGTGTCCTCCCAGCACAACAAGAGACAGAAGGAAGCAAAGTGTCTGTAAGTCTGCTCTGAGAACCCTGGGCCGAGGCTGGGGCAGCCCGGTGGAGACCCCCCTCATTCTCGGCCTCTTGCTCATTCTGCACAAACCAGAGTCTGCTCGTTGAGGTCTTTGTGAAGGGCTGACGGGGTGTTATCATTGACATGATATTCGCCTGTTGAGAAACGTGAACTTTCTAACTATCCCCACAGGACTTAACATAGTTCCGGTTGAAGGTCACAGTGAGATGCTCACCTGCTGGCAGACACCAGATGTTCTGATTGCCCCGTGTGCGCATGTGTGGGTTTTGCTTTTTAGGAAACTGAGCTTATGAAACTGAGGATCTTTTAATTGAGGAAGATTTTTTTGTCTCAGTGAGTTGGATGAATGGAGCTCCGAAATGGATGTTTTTCTGTGTACTCTGGGTCCTGATGTTTTTTATCGCCCTCTGAAACTGATTGTTATGAAAAGTTTATAATAGAGAAATGTAATTTTGCACATTCAGACAGCATCCTGCTCTCATAAATTTATAAAATAAACTTATGTAGAGAGGAGATGAGGCCAGTATTCATTTTAAAGTATCTTGTTGGCCCATTTATATGAAGTTATTTGAGTCAATACACTGTAATTCTGAGTCATATACATGGTTTGGAAGAATATATGTATTAGACAGTTGACTAGATTACCCCAAATATAATAAGCTAATTTGCCATATATTTTATTATAGTGATGTAGTATTGGAGGTGATGATATGTTTGTGAGCATGTGGAAAGGACATTTTTTGCTCGAAACTGGTAATTTACTGCTCACTCAAATGCCATAAATACTGGTTTTGGCCAAGGGGAAATCATGGAATTTATCTCTGATCTAAACTGTGAGTTGAATTTTAGACCAGAAAGCATGTTTAGAGGTTTTTTTTTTTTTGAGTTCAGTCTAACTGATTCTTTTTATTAGCCTGCCCTGGCTGTCCCCACCCTAAGTGATGGCAAGCCTTGGTGCAGCGGCACGTCTCTGGACCGTGCTAGAGAAGCCCACGCTGCTTCGGCTCTGTGACGCTGAGCACATGGCCTTGCCTCCTTGGGCCTGCTTCTGGTGTTTGGATGTGTCAGGGTTCAGTCCGCTTCAGAAATCTTGTCATTCTGTGATCTCTAGCCTTGAGCAAACCTACGATTCTCTAGACTAAACTTGAGTGATCTCAAGCCTCTCTCACACAATGCTGGTGATGATACAAGAGGAATGAAGAGACAGACTCGACTAGTCCTGTGCCAGGCTGACTCAGGGTCCCTTTTCATTTGAGGCATGTCTGTGTAAATTATTGATCAGACAGTTACGAGTATGTTTCCTAAACAGCTTGTAAACGCTGAGCAGCCCTGTGGTTTGCACCTTGTTCACCCTGGTCCATGGGGATCCTCCTAAACGTAGAGGGCCCTGGAATGGACACCTGCAGCGGCTTCCTCTCGGCCTCGGCTGTTTCCTGAGGCAGAAGAGCAGTGGCTGGCTCTTGGCAGGAGTTAATGCCTCCCTCCTTTTCCTATTCTCTCCTCCAGACAGTGGTGTTCTTTGTAACGGGGTGTGGGCCAGGGCGGGGTGGGGCTGTCGGCTGGACTGGGGATGCCGTCAGTCTCTGGGGTCCACGAGGAGAAGGCTCAAAATAGAACAGCAAGTGTTTTTCTTTTTTCTCCAAAAGTCCATTTGTTTCATGCCAAAACCAGTTGAGACAGGGATTTTTAAAAAAGGTTATCTCTGAAGTACAGTAGTTTCTAAGTGACTATATAGAACAGATGGATATCTATTCGTTCATTCTATTGATGAGTATTTACTGAACATCTGCTAAGTGCCAGACCCTCCATGCAGTGACGACTGAGGTTCACAAGAGAGGCCCAGCCCTGCTGTGGTTGGTAATTTTAAATGTCAGTGTGGTTGGGCCATCTTACCCAGATATTGGGCAAACACCAGTCTAGATGTTGCTGTAAAGGTTTTTTCAGATGAGGTCATTTAAATAAGTAGACTTTGAGTCACACAGATTCTCCTCCATAATGTGGGTGGGCCTCATCCAATCAGTGGAAGGCCTTAAGATAAAAAGATTGGTCTTCCCTGAAGGAGAGGGAATTCTGCCTCCAGACTGCAACATCATCTTCAGCCTGTGACGTCAACTCTTTGCCAAGTCTCCAGCCAGGATGTGTACATCCACCTGGACTGCTGAGTCCTCCTTGCTAATGACAACAATAGCTGTCGTAGTAACAATAGCTGATGTTAATTGAACACTTACTCTCTGCCATGCGGGCTCCAGGAGCTTTACAAATGGTGATTCATTTAATCTTACAAAGTGTACAAGTTCACATCATCCCCTCTAATGGGTGATGAGACGGGTGGGTGAAGTGGCTTCTCCAGCTTGTAAATGGCCGAGTCGGGATTAAAGTGTGGGCTGCCAGGCTGGTGCCTTTAACAGCCGCCTGTCCCCCCTCCCACTCCTGCTGCCTCTGCTCCTGTAGCCGCGTGGCACCTCGGGCCTGCTGCCCTGCCGTGTCCATCTTCTCCTGATCCTGGGAATAGGAAGGAGTGTGGCTGTCATTCCCATCTCGCGAGAGAGAACACTGAGGCTCAGAGAGTTTGCATGGCCACTGCCAGGTCCCGGGGCTGTTGGTCACTGTCGGTGCTCTGCCTCCTGGCCACGAGCAGCTGTGTTTTTTGCTACCGCATACCTGCCCCTCCAAGGCTGGTTGTACTCGCTGAGCTTGGAGAATGGGCAGTGGTCCTGGCCCCTCAGGCTCCCAGGTCCGGGTGCCATGGCAAGGAGGCAGAAGTGCAGCCAGCGGAGTCTTCTTGCCCCCTCGTGTCTTCCAAGGCGGTGCCTGGCGGGTCTCCCTTGAGAAGCTCATTTTCTTCTCTCCGGCTGCACAGTTTCCCTTGGTTTTTGGGTTCAGCTTAAATTCATCCCTCTAGAACCTTCCTTGCCAGCCCCTCTCTCTGTTCTTTTCTTCCACGCTTTTCTTAGCCCTGTGCCCTATTCAGCAATTAACTTTTGGCACAATACGCATGTACTTTGATACTTTAAAAACTTCAGGTATTGTGAGTTCCCTTTCATTCCATGAAGCCTCTTGAGGTTTTTTTATGGCTTCCTGTGGTTGAGCCCAAAGCCTGGCACACAGGGGGTGTGGAGTTTGCGTTTGTTGATTGGATGTGATTTAATATGATTGAAAACGTGGGTCAGTCAAATTGGAAATGACCTAGTCACCTAACAGTGTTTCAGAGGGAGGCAGGATAGGGCAGCCCGCAGAGCCTGGCAAATCCCCTGGTGGGAATCCTTCCAGGCCCTTGCCGGGGCGTCCTGGAATCCTTGTCCAGAGCACACTAGGAATTTTAGTGGGTGTAATAATGACCCCTTGATTCAGAGGTTCAGCTTGAACACAAGTAATTTCCTCAATTCAGTTCCCCACCAGGGAGCATTTCCTGGTGAGAACTCAGAGTGTGTTTTATAACACCTCTCTTAATTTGGGCACTTCTTAATTCAAGCCTCGTGCAGGCAGCCTGAGCGCACAGCGCCTCTCTCTGACCAGGCTGAACGCAATGGCCACAGCATTTCTCGCACACAACTGTAGAAAGGGGCAAAGCAGGTCATTGCTACACTGAGTTGGAAGGTGGAGTGGGGCAGGAGAACTGGATGGAGTGTGTCCATGGCAGAGCCCTCGAGGACAGGACATGCAGGCAGCAGTCACTAACCCTCATTCTTGGGGAAGTTGGGTGGGATTTGAGAACCAAGGGAATAAAAGAGCCAGCAGTGTCCCATGACCATGTATAGTTTGGCTGCCCCGAGACCCTAGGGCCCTCATCCTAGACCTTTCAGAACTTGTGTCGGTGAGTCCAGAATCTGGAATCGGTCCTAGATGTCATCAGAGTCGAAGCTTTTATGTGAGATAAGGGGACAGAAGTGCAGAGAATGGCCTGGCTTCTTCCTGATGGGGACAGCATGGGGTCTCTTCTCTTCTCCCCTCCCAGCCCCGAACCCTGCCGCTGCCCCAGTGAGAGGACAACCCCGTGCTATCGTTCGGCACCGCAGGAGCCAACCCTGAGTGCAGATCCAGAGAGGTGTCTGTAGCTTTGCCCTCCATGGCCTGAAGCCCTGCAGAGAGGAGGGAGGATGCTCCTGAGACCTGTGGGAGCCACCTGCGTTTGTCAGGGTGATGCTTGGTTTATGGAGCACCAGTGATTTTCTGACACATTATCTCACTAATACTTGTAAAATTCTCTCTAGCATTACTGATATTTCTGTTTTGTAGCTAGGCAGGGGGGTCTTCCAGGCCTCCCAAACTCCCACCTCACTCACAGGCCTCCCAGGTGCCTCCCGCGTGGCCTCGCCGAAACAAGGTTTCCCCTTCTATGCAGCACAGTCTCCATTCTGTCAGTGAGACCGCCACCTCACCTGTCCTTGCTGTGCCTCAGCCCCTGGCTGTAGTCCTTGGCCTAGGAGTTCAGGTCATGGAAGTTGTGCAGATACTCCCTCATCTGCTATGCGTCAAGGACCAAGTGGGAAGGGGCTGTGGGAGCTCCTGAGGATACAGGAGGGGTCCTTCCCTTCAAGGGTTATTGGTCCACATGGCGCATTGGGAGGTTGAGTCCAGGGAATAGACTACTAGACGGGGAGCCTTCTTCGAAGAAGCAGCAAATGGCTCCGTTCTCCACGAATAGGAAGGCTTTGGCGAGAGGTGGGGGAGGGACAGAGAGCCGGGAGGTAGAGGGAGCGGTGTGAGCCGGGCACAGGGGCGGTGAGCCCCTGCGTGCTCCTTTCCTGTCCATCTGTGGGACCGCGGCTTGCGCTCTGCAGGGAGCACGATGAACGGCCCAAAGCAAGGGCACCCTCGGAGCGCTGGGAGGTACCTCGGATCTCCTGCGGTTCAGGGTCCACAGAGCCCCACGGAGCCCCTCCCCACCCGCCCACTCGTCCTGATTCCGCCTTAGCGACAGAGCCCAGGCTTTAGCGGCATCTGGGAGTTCTCTGCACCTCCAGGTTGGGCTAACCGCCCATCTCCCGTGCTCCCCTGCAGCGGAGAGCTTCCCCTCTTCCTGATGGGTGTTGTGCCGGTGACATAGGTCAGGTACAGTGGGGTAGACAGGTTACACTGAACGAAACGTGTGTGGGTCAAGCCGGAGCATAAGAAGTGGGTGGAGACAGTCATATACTCCAGCCTGAGTGTAGCTGTGCATCTTCGGCCCTGGATCCCAACGTGCGTTTGAAGGCAGCGGCTGTGCAAAAAGCAGTTAGGGTGAGTGAACAAAACACAACACAACACCCCTTGGTCTTGGCATCAGACATAACCGAGTTCGGATTCTGATTCTCTTGCTTATTGAAGAGGAGACTGCAAGGAGCTTACTAGTTTAGCTTAGTTTCCTACCTCCCGAGTGCTTGGGTGCAAAGTGCCCGGCCCACAGGCTCATAAATAGATCTGTTCTCACATCGACGGGCTGGTGTCTGTTTCTGCTGCATCATGACTTCTTATTTCTGGGTGCTTCCAGACTGTGACCTAAACCAGCATCTGAACTGTGCTTGAAGTTCTGTGGGAAGTCTCAGAGCCGGCTGTGTCTGGTGTGCCGGCTGTTGGCCCGGGTGTGACAGCGTTAAATATAACATCTGATGATTTCGAAAGAGCCTGGCGAAGAGGCAGCGTCTGCCAGCATTGCAGCCTTTGGCGCCTCGTCTGCCCACTGTCCTGTCCGCCTTGCCGTGGTGGCCAAGCGACCAGTTGGCCTGAACCCCTTCGTCTGTGAAGCCAGAGTGCCCCAGGGCACCTTGGAGGGGCTTCCAGCTCCGGAATGGTGTGATTCTCTCGCACACTAGCAGGGGGCAGGGATCCAAACTGTGGTTGCCGTTCCTCTCCAGGTTTCAGGCCCAAGTGCCACTGCTTCCCGGAGGCATTGTGGAAACACGTGCTGGCTCAAAGTAGTTATGGGGACCCATGGGGAGGATTTGAGGTATCAGGCCCAGGAGCAGCCCTGGGGCCTGGATGGGGTGGAGGGGGGGCATGGCAGAATGAAAACCGCAGGTGGTCCCGGCCGCCCAAGCCTGCACTCGCCTGGGGCACCATGGCAGCCCTCGTGTTGCTGGGGCCGGTTCTCTAGGAGCCGGTACACCCAGGATCCGTGATTCCAGGTCTCGGTTCCTCGCTGCTGCCAGGCATTCTGTGCTGGGAGGTGCACGGGCTTAGGCTGATGGGCATCTCATTTCCCAGGGAGACAGTTCTGAACTAACTCAGCTGACCAGGATGAGTCCCGTGTATTTGTGTTCAGAGCTGAAATAAGTAAAATAATATGGATGCTCAGCCTCGGGAAAAACAGACAAAATATATCTTGCTGACTCCTGTATGCTTTTTTCTGAAAACGATGCTTCTGCTGGTTGCCTTTCATGGAGCCACTGACTCACCACTGGGGGCCTGCTGGATGCCCTGTATTCGTATGCCCTGACTCAGCCTATCAAAGCATCTTGCAGAGCCAGTTTCCCCAAGGGCCTGGGGCTGCACGATGAAGTGACAAGATGAACCCTCCATGCTCTCTTCTGGTTGTGACCGCTCCCCATGTCCTCACTGTCCTTGTACGATGCCGTCATCTGACTTCGCCCAACTCGGCAGATGAGCATTTTCCTAGCACCCCCTACCAGCAAAGACACTTCATCGGGACTCTTGGCTTTTGCCGTAGGCTCCTTTTGTGTTACTTTAGATTTGGTTCTACAATAAGTTTGAAGTCTTAGAGGGCAGACACTTCTCTTTGTATTCACCTCCACAGCACCCAGCCAGTCGGGCTTTCATTAAATATTATTTTAGTGTTTAAAAAAAAATGATAACAGAGCAACAACACTGAACTAGAAAGCCTAAACCCATTAGTGATATATAAGTGGTGAGAAGTTTCGCCCAAGAGAAGTAAGCTTTATTTCTAGTGTGGAAAATGGCATAATGGCCACAGCACACACTCGTTGCCTCTGACAACTGTACCAGTCCTTCAAGGTATGTATTATTATCCCATTTTGAGGATGAGGAATCCAAGTCCTTCCCAGAGTAATACATACAGTAGGTTGTGATGTGAGTTACGGTTGTAGGTATTTCAGACATTTTCAGACTCCAAAGCTGTGATGTTTTGTTACGCCATGCGGCTTTATTATTATTTTCATTTTTTGTGTTCATCTACCTGCACGCCTTGCTGTAAAAGACCAGCGGACAGTGTTCCGGTGCGTGCGTCCTGCGGGGTATAAACAAGTGCAACATAGAGCAGGTAGCTCTCATTCTCGCAGGTTGGACGCGCACTCGTGGAGTGTGACCTATGGGTCACAAAAGTAACTGATGAGTGCCACGTAGGAGGCAGAGAGGACAGGTGTGTCGTCTGAAATAGTCCCGTTGAACATTTGTGTTTCTTTACAAAGCTAGTGGCACAGCTAGAAACTGGTGCCAGAAGCATTTTTGGGTACTAGATTTTAGTTCCCTCTCTCTTGCTGACCGTTTTGACCTTGTGATCCTAGTTATTGATCTCTGAAATATGGGTGTGGTAACTTGCCCACCCAACTTGGCCTGGTCGCTTCAATTTTAACGAACAGAATCATTTGGTTTTGAGAGAGCTCATGGTACAGTTCATGGTTTGGGAGCAGAGGGAGTGTCGATGCTTTAGGTGTGTTCAGGCTGAGCTGGTCTGGGGTGATGAAAAGCATCCCATTGGATTTGTAGCTTTTCCTTCCTTCCCACAGAAAGGCAGGAGAACATTAACAATGAGGGCACCCCCTTTTAGTAAATGAAATACCCCCCTCCAAGACCTCTACATATCAAACCCTTGGGGGTTCGGAGCTCACACACCTGCACATACTAATGAGATTTGTTAGCTCCAGGAGACTGGTCAGGTTTGCAAAGCGCCATTATTGTGGCTTTTCTCTTCTTTGACAAAGGAGCCTTCATTGTCACTTTGCCATCCTTCTGTCCCTGTCTGTCATTAAAATAGAGTGGGGGCAGCGGCTAGGGAGAGGAACCCTTCCACTAACTGCTTCCTGGAACTCTAAGAGGCTCAGCTGTTCCATGGACAAAAATGAATGCAGCACGTGGCACATAGCTGGATGAATATATTCCTCACCACTGGGAGAAACTGCCAATCCACGCAGATTTTGAATCCTAGATGCATACAACACCCAGGAATGGTGGTGGCTATTTTGATAGCATGTCCCTCTTTAGTATGAAGACTTATGTGGGTCTTTGGAAATAGTGCGTGTTTCCTATAGCTGGTGCGAGGAGCAGGGCTCTCAAATACAATCCACTCAGGACGGGCCTGAAGCATGCGCTCTCCTGCAGGACCGTGCAGGTGATGGACTGGGGCATGTGAGTGCCACAGCATACCTGCAGGCTGAGCACAAGAATTCGGCACTTCTAACATGCTGCCAGAAGAACGTAAGCCACTGAAAACAAGCTGAGCACTTTCTCACGCAAGGACAGGTGGTTTTTGTCTGCCGTGAGCCTGGGAAGGCGCACCTCCATCTACCTGGCGCTGTTGGAGGGTGTCTAGCCAAAGCCACCTGGCCTGTCTTTGCAGGTCTGATGGAGTCTGCCAAGTCAGCGTGGGAACGTTCTTGCACCCTTGTGGATGGCGTTCCTGTAATTATAAAATAGCCAAGATTTTCAGCTCAGGGGCGGAAGTGACCAGCAGCAGATAGAGGCTCTTTACTCCAAGTTTTTGTTTAAAATGCTTTCAGGGGCCATCAGTCTGTTGGCTGCTGTTATTTTCTTTTCTTTCCTTTTTTTTTTTTGTAGTATTTTAAAAATATCTGCTCATGGAAGAGAGTGTGGAAAATTCTATAAAGTATAAAGAATCTAAGAAAAAGTAATCCGTGATTGTCCTATCAGAGGACAACCATAATGAATATTTTGGCTTACTCACCTCTAGTCTTTGCTGAGAGAGGTTAAGGAGATTGCTGAATATGTACAAGTGTGTGTGTAAATTGTTTCTCCTAAAATTGTGTTATCTATGTAGTTCGAATTCTGTCTTTTGAACTCAATATTGTATAAGATAATCCCTCCCTATGTTACTAAAACAATTTTGTCAGCATATTTTTTCTGTCTTAATAATATTACTTTCTCTACCATGTTTTCTAGAGGGTTTGAAAAACAAACCCACCTCAAGAGGAGCATTAGTTTGAATATAAACAAACCCAGTTGTTTTAAAGCATTTCCTTCCCCAGGGAAAGACATTCCATTTGTTTCTGTTTACAATTTATAAAATGTTTCATCCTTCTGTGACGTTTTGCGGGGGGGGGGTGCGAGGTTGTGAAACTGTATTCTTTGTTTGCATTTGCTGGTCCTTGGTGAAATTATGCCACCTATATTCTTCCCAACAAATGCACTGCTTTTCCTCAGGTCTAATCTCCGTGTATATTTTTCAGCGACAGTCTCATCACCTTATTTGTTATTCTTCACCAAATTGTTTTTTTTTTTTTTAAAGTGATTTTCATGGGACATAAATTCCCTTTATCATGTAGAAAGGCTGGGACCAGGTCAGGCTCCATGAATGGTCCCCAGCTGGAGGGTCCACCTGCTTCCTTATATCTCATGTGATGCTTGCTGGTCTTTCCTCCCCACCCCTCCGCCCCCCCAGCTTCTCTCCCTCACACACTTTGGCTGGAACAGAACGTTTCCATGCAGGTGTGTCCTAACCCAGAAGCCCGGGCTTAAGGATGCTTTTGTAAAAACAAGTGAGCAATGAGCATATTCAATGCCATACAATTAGTTCTCAAAATAGCAACTCTAGCTTTTTTAAAATAAAAGATACCATACCCAATGGAAAGGGACATGGTTCTAAAAACACCTATAGTATAACATTTCTACATTAGTCAGAAAAAATGAAGATACGATTAAAGAAGTACTGGCAGAGAGAAACAGAAAGTGGCACAGTTTAGGCAGGAGCTAACTCACATAAGGGAAAAAAATTGACCAAAGAGATAAAAACAGTGGAAGTGACCAGAGAAGAATTTTCTCTTCTCTAGAAACACCTGCAAAATGAATGCCAAGGAATGGGAAAGAAAACAAAATAAGCCACAGAATTACCAGCTTTTATCTCCTTATTGTGAAATAATGCATGTATTGTAACAGTGTTCTACCAATAGCAGGCTACACAGCGTGGCTACACAGCCTGGTCTGCCCAGGACAGTCTCTGTTCTTAACAACAATTGCTGTGTGCCTTTCACTCACAAAATTGTAGCAGTTTGGACATTAGCTTAAATGGTCTCTATAATAGCAAAAGTCAGATGTTTGTGCTATGAAAGATAATTTGTAAAGACATTGGTTTCATTTAAAGTGTTTGGAACATCAAGTCAAAAATGACAAAACAAAATTCAGCCTATTTACATCTACAGTTCAGATCTGCAGTGACCTTGGAGAGCCGGCTGAATGAGGATTTTAGGAGAGCATATAGAATAGGGTATGGGAGAATAAAGTTACCATCATGATTGTAAAAATGATATATTATGTCTGCAGAGCCATTTCCAGTTTCCAGAGATCTTCCATATTCCTGGACTCATGTGTTCTCCTGTGACTTTGAGTGGTCTGGAAAGAGGACATGACAAAGTACCAGTGATGAGGGAGATGCCAACCCACCTCCACTCTTGGGTTGGGTGGCCCCACAGTGGTTTTGGATGCCGTCCTTTCCTGGTTCTGGAGGGAAGGGGATGAAGACAGATTGGAGCACAGTCAAAGAGGGCTGGGGGCTTCAGAGGCAGGACTTTACTGAGAAAAATCTCAGGAAGTGAAATTTGCATATCAGCAGTGAGTTACGACTGATGGGTACCAGCAGCTCTAGCTTTGGAACAACAACTTGGGGGCCTGCATTTAGCAAAGATGAATCTTTACTGTGGTTAACAGAAAGAGGACCAAGTAAGGAAAAGTAGCTCCTTATGAGAGCATTCTGAAGTGATGGATCATCTGGAAAAAGGTGGCTGGTACCCAAACTCTTTAAATTGTTACTGGAAAATTAAATTGAGTCTATAAAGGTTTATTTTTTTTCCTTCCCTATTATCCACTATTAATATTAATAGGAGAATATTATCCATTATTAACTCTTTATCCAAAGAAGAAGCACTTTTTTCCCCTTCAAGAAGTAACTGAGAAGAAATAAATATTCAAGTGCAAAGGGCCTAACCTGCACGGTCTGTGTTTGGGGATGGTACCCAGTAGCTGGTGTCCAGGGCCAGCGAGGGCCTGAAGGACTGGGGGTGTCAGTTTCTACTGCTGGAGCAGGGTTTCGCTTCCCACTGGCAGGAAAGATGGGTTCAGTTATTCAGATTTACCCATTTGGGAATGAGTGTGGCAGGTGACCCAGGGATGTTTGCATTCATCTCAGGAAGAAAGCACGTCTCAGACACTTGGTTCCTTGCCCCTCAGGAGGAGAAATCAGGACTCGGGGAGTGTGTGACTTGCAGGGGACCCAGTTCCTGTTTTGGAGTCATCTATGAAATAAAATGGGGTATTGGGACAAGTCTGACCTCAGTTTGATTTCCTGTTTCCCCCTACCAGTGGGTAGGTCTTAGGCCTCTTTCTTAATTTGCTTGGGTGAGGGTGGAGGTCAGCTGTAGGAAGGTTTGCCGAGAAACCCCAAGTGGGCTCTTGCGTTCAGAGTACTTAAAGCCCCGCACACAGCCTGTTTGCTGCCTTCGGTTCTGCTGTGATCTGTGGCCAGTGGTGTTTTGTTCTCACAAGAAGCCTCCAGGCTCCTTGCTGGCCTGGGCCAGGGACCATGGTTGAGAGAGCTCTGAGGAACAGGGCCCAGAGGGAGCTATAGTCTCCTCTGCCAAGCAGCTCATGGATGTGTGTGATTTTATTCTTAGTAATCACTCTAAATCAAAGTAGATTTTAGTACAGTAGGAAGGTTGTTATTTATTTATTTGTTTATTTGTTTGTTTATTTATTTATTTATTTATTTATTTATTAGGAGAACGTTAGAATGAGCTGTAATAAACATTTACCAAAAAAGTTTTTATTCTTCTAATTAACTAGTGGACACACCTGCCTGTGCCTCACGGTTCGAACTCCCTTTGTAATAGTTGCCGGGTTGCTGCAAGCTCCTGGTTTTGCGAGGCTGCTCCTCGAAGGTGGGAGCTTCACTAAGGGTTGAGGGGGGGGGGGGGACCCAGGAAATGGTTTCCCTTGTGCAGCACATGGCAAAACCTCAAAAATCCCCAGGAACACATCTGTCCGTTTTCCAGATGAGGCTCCCTAAGCAAAAGAGGTCCCCAGGCTTTGTGTCCAAATCCGTTCTTGCCCTCCCCTCAGGCAGCCTCTGCATTTCCCTGGTTTAGTCCTCCTCCTTCTAGATCTTTCCCTGGCGGAGTCTGTTCACTCCACTTTTTCTATGTAACAGTTAAGCTTCTTTTTTTCTTACCCAGTTTATTTGCTCTAGTCCTTACCTTTTCCCTTCCCTCCTCAGAAAATGAAAGCCCCTTACTTAGGACCCCTTGTCTTTAGACTCTGTGGGTATTTTAAATGATAAAGAATTAAAAAAAAATCCTATGACAGTAAAGTCACTCAGTGGCATTTGTTGGCCTCCAGGACTGATTGTTGTATTAAACATCATAAATATAAATTCTATGGGATAAGAAGATTTTAATTTGCATTGGGGTTTTAAAAGCATCTCATTTACCAAAGAGTGGGAAAGGATCTACGGCTCTATTTATTTTTATGGCCTGGACATTCTCGTTCAAGTTCTTTTGCTGGTTTACAAAATTGGTGTTTATATAGGCTCTGAATTAACTATCTATAGCTTCTGTCAAAAAAGGAGAAACAGGAGAGAAGGGGACAGAGGGAGGACAGGCTCCTAAAACACGGAATAGCTCCTACCAGAATATCCTGTGCACTACGTGGGGGTGAAGTTTATGGATGTCCATAGCCGCCTTGTGCTACGAGAGGCCAGGTCGAGCAGTGGTTTCTAGGGTTCAGGGATTGGGTGCAGGGTTTGGATGCCTCCTCAAGCACTCAGTGGCTTGTAACTTACTTAACGTCTCTGCTCCTTAGTTTCCTAAGACAAGAATAACAACATTCCGGGGTTGTATGACTTCCAGGGGAAAAAAAGACAAGTGCTTAGAATTTTGCCTGGCACACTGTAGATGCCCAGTAAATGTCATTTTTATTGTAGGGGACAACTTTAATGATATTTTCAAAAGGCAAACTCAATGATGTGCTTCCTAAGACTGGACTGTGGTGGTGAGTACCAGGTGTACATTATCTCCAGGGTTCTGAAGACTTGAGGATCAGAGGCAGGTCTAGCTCGTGCGGGCAGTGCCGCATGGACTTGAGGCACACGGCAGGTTCATCAGCTTATTCTCTAAGTTCCCGTGTGGCATACGCTGCTCTTTTAAAGTTGCTCTGCAGTCACCATCCTGCCTTGACCTGTTCCCACAAAGATTTGAGTGTTCGCTGCCCACCAGACTGCTTGGTGTAGGAGTCATAAAAGTAATCAAAATGTACAGTGTCTTGCCTCTGCTTGCATTCTGGTCGTAGGGATGGGGAGACAGAAGTATACAGATCACTATGTAGTCTGTGAGTCTTTTTAACTTTTAAAAAATATGCTATTTTTTCTTAGACATTTTATTTTAAGATAATTATAGATTCGCATTTTAAAAATAATGCAGAAAGACTCCATGCACCCTGGGCCCAGTTTTCCTGATTGGTAACATCTTACAGAACTGTAGTGTAACATTGTAATCAGGATATTGGCATGGACACAGTCAAGATACAGAACATCACCATCACCACAAGCATCCCTTATGTGGCCCTTTTCTGTCCACACTGACTTCCCCTGCTCACCCTCCGATCCCCGAAAGCCACTGATCTGTTCTCCATTTCTCTAATTTTGTCATTTCAAGAATATTATGTAAATGGAATCTTACAGTCTATAACCTGTTGGGGTTGTCTTTTGTTCCCGCTCAACGTGATCCTCTGGAGTTTATCCAGCTCGTGGCATGGATCAGTATTGTGTTTCTTTTATTGCTAGTAGTGGTGTTCTGTGGGAAGGATGACCACAGTGTGTCTAAACATTTACCTATTGAGGGACAATTGGGCTGTTTCCAGATTTTTGCTACTATGAATGAAGCTGCTACAAACACTGGTATACAGGTTTTGAATAAATTTAAGTTTTCCTTTCTCTGGGATAAATGTTCAGGAGTGCAGTTGCTAGGTGTATGGTAATTACATGTTTAGTTTTTTATGAAACAGACAACTATTTTCCAGAGTAGTTGTACCATTTCACATTGCCATGAGCAACGTATGGTTGTTCCTCCACATCCTCACTAGCATTTGGTGTTCTCACTGTTTCTTTTAACTATTCAGATCAGTGTGTAGTGTGTAGTGGTATTTCATTGTGGTTCATTTTGTATTCCCCTGATGGATAATGATGTTAAACATTTTTTTTTGATGTGTGTTTGCCATCTGTATATCCTCACCAGTGAAATATCTTTTCCTGTCTTTTGTAGATTTTTTTTAATTGGATTTTTTTAATGTTGAGGTTTGAGAGCTGTTTATATATTCTAGAGATTAGTCCTTCGTTGGATATATGGTTTGCAAATATTGTCTCTCAGTCTGTACCTTGTCTTTTTATCCTCTAAATAGGGTCTTTCACACAAAAGCTTTAAATTTTGATGATATTCATTTTACCAGTTTTTCCTTTTATATATTATGTTTTTGGTGTCAAGTCAAATAAATCTTCACTTAGCCCCAGATTTCAAAGATTTGCTCCTGTTTTTCTTCTATAAATTTTATATTTTTATGTTTAATCTTGTGATCCATTTTGAATTACTTAAGTTATGAGGTATAGATTGCAAAAATCATAGGATTACAATTTATTTTTGCATGTTTACCTTGTATCCTGGTCTTGCTGAACTCTGTTATTAGTGCTTGGAGATTTTTGGAGATTTGTCCCCAGTCCCTCTTTCTTTAACCTGTGGATGTTGAATTACTCTAGTACCATTTGTCAAAAAGGCTACTGTTCCTCCATTGAATTCCTCTTGTACATTTATCAAAAATCAATTGGACATATTTGTGTGTGGCTATTTCTGAGCTTTCTTTTGTGCTTTGTTGACATAAATGTCTATCCTCCACCAATATCACAGTCTTGATAGTAGCTATATAGGGTCTTAAAGTCATGTAGACTGATTTTTCCCGCTATATATTTATTTTTAAAATTATTTTAGCTACTGTGCTTCTTTGCCTTTTCATATACAACTTAGAGTAATCTTGTCTATATCTAAAAAATCTCTCACTGGGATTTTGATAACAATTACTTTAAAGTATTTAGGGTAAGTCACTTTAAAGTAACTAGGGATATCAATTTGGGATGATTTGGCATCTTTATGTTGAGTCTTCTAATCCATGAACATGGTATGGTCCTCCATTTATTTACATGTTCTCTGATTTCTGTCATCAGTGTTTTGTAGCTTTCAGCCTAACATGTATTTTGTTATACTTATACCTAAGTAGTTCTTTTTTTTTGAGCAGTGGCAAATAGTATTGCATTTTAATTTCAGTGTCCACAGGTTCATTGAGAATTTACAGAAATATAATTGGTTATTTAATATTTGTCTAATATCCTGTGACCTTGCTGAACTAACTTAAGCTAGGAATTTTTGGAGATTCCTTGGAAGTTTCTGCATAGTTAATCATGATATCTGCAAATAAGGATGGTTTTATTTCTTCCTGTCTGATCTCTGTGCCTTTTATCTCTCTTTCTTGCCTTACACATTGGCTAGATGTTTTGGCACCGTGTTGAATGAGAGTGGTGAGAGCAGACATCCTCGCCTTGTTCCCAGTCTTAGGGAAACACATTTGATTTTTGACCACTAGATACAATATAAGCTGTAGGTTTTTTGTAGATGTTCTTTATCAAGTGGAAGAAGTTTTCCCTCTATTCCTATTTTTCTGAGAGATTTTCCTTTGAATCAGTGTTGAGTTTTGTTAAAAAATCTGTCTCCATCAAGTGATATGATCTTGGGGTTTTTCTTCTTTAGATTGTTAATATGGCAGATTACATTGATTGATTTTCAAATGTTGAGCCAGCCTTGCATACTTGGAATAAACCACACTTGGGTATGGTATATAATTCTTTTTATATTTTAGTGAATTCTATTTGCTAGTATTTTGTTAAGAAATTTTGCATCTATATTCATGAGGAATATTGGTCTGTATTTTACTTCTTTTCTGTCCTTAGTTTTGGTATCAGAATAATGAGAATAGCTTCATAAAATGAATTGGGAAGTATTCCTTCCTCTTCTGTTTTCTGAAGGAGACTTTATAGAACTTTTCTGAAAAAGTTCTAAAGTGTTCTTTATTTTTTAATTGTTATTATTATTATTTTTATTGTGTTATGTTAGTCACCGTACAGTACATCATTAGTTTTTGATGAAGTGTTCCATGATTCATTGTTTGCATGTAACACCCAGTGCTCCATGCAATCTGTTCTTTAAACATTTGGTAGAATTTTCTGGTGGAACTGCCTGGGTTTGAAGATTTCTACTTTGGGGATTTCATTTTATTTTTTATTTTTATTGTTTGGAGAGTAAGCGAGAGTGGGGGCGGGGTGTAGGGTCAGAGAGAGAGGGAGAGAGAGAGAATCTGGAGCAGACACCCTGCAGAGAATTGGGTGCAGAGCCCAATGCAGGGCTCCATCTCATGACCCTGAGATCATGATCTGAGCTGAAATCAAGAGTTGGACACTTAACTGACTGAGCCACCCAGGTGCCCCTACTTTGAGGATCTTAAAAAACACACATTTAATTTCCTTAATAGTTATACTGCTATTCAAATAATGTAATTGGTATCCAATAAACTGTAGTAGTTTGTGATTTTTGAGTAATTGGTCCATTTCATTTAAGTTAAGTTTATGTGTGTAGAATTGTTCATAGTATTCCTTTATTATGCTTTTGTTGTCTGTGAAGTGATATTTTATATTTCACCCCCAATATTGATAATTTGTGTCTTTTTCTCCTTTCAGTTCTCCTTTAGTTCTTCACATATTTTACAGTTTGTTGTTTGATGAACACATTTATGATTTCTGTGTCTTTTGATGAATTAGACATTTTGTCATTATATAATGTACCCCTGGTAATTTTTTTTGTTCTGAAATTTATTTTTATCTGATATTAATATAGCCACTCCTGCATATTTTTGATTTATGTTTGCCTGGTGTATTTTTCCCATCCCTTAGTTTTTAGTCTACCTTTATCATTATAGTTGACCCAACCAGAGCAGATAGAGCAGTTTCTCCCTCAGCTTTCACACATCCACACCAGGCTGCTGGCCCTGCTGCCCAGGGTCTTTTATTTAGTCCATTCTGCCAATTTGTGTCTTTAATTGGTATATTTAGCCCATTTATGTCTAATGTAATTATTACTATGTTAAGGCTGAAGTCAGCCATTTTTGTGTGTGTGTGTGTGTGTGTGTGTGATTTTCTGTTGTTTCTTTGTTTTATTTTTCCTGTTTCCTTGTGGGTAACTGGAATGTGTTTAGACTTAACATTTTTGTTTATTTATAGTGTTTCTGAGTGTATTTCTTTGTATGGCTATGTTAATTATTGCTGTAACTTGATCAATCAGTCTATCAGTCTGTGTATCTATCATCAACTTATCACAGGCTGCTGATGTCATTTTACCAGTTAGTCATTTTACTAGTTCCAGTGAAGTGTGGAAGTCTTACCTCCTTTACCCTTCCCTATTAACCATATAGTTGTTTTAGTTGTTTCTTCTACATGTATATAAGCGTATCAGATAGTGTTCTAATTTTTGCTTCAACTGTTAATCATAAATTAGGAAACTTAAGTGAGAAATGTATTATTTTTGCTTGTGTTTTCACTCTTTATATTGTTCTTTCTTCCTTTCTGATGTCCCAAGATGTCTTCTTTTATCACTATCTCTCTGTCCAGAGAAACTTCTTTAACCCTTCTTTCAGAGTAGGTTTGCTGGTTTCAGATTCTCTTAGTTTCCTTTCTCTGAGAATGCCTGATTTCTTTTTATTTCCTGAAGGAAATTTTTGCCGGATAAAGAATTCTGGGTTGACAGTTCCTTTTCTCCCCTCCATCGTTCGAAGAATTATTGTGCCACTTCTTTCTGGCCTCCGTGGTTTCTGATCACAAGTCCACTGCCATTCACATTGTTTGTCCCTGTAGGTGAAGTGTTTCTCTCTTACAGTTTTCAAGACTTTTTTCTTTGCCTTTAGTTTTGAGACCTTGACTGTGATGAGTCTTGATGTGGGTTTCTTTGGGCTTATTGTGTTTGAGGTTTGCTCAGTTTTTTGAATCTGTATGTTTATGTTTTTTTAAATCAAATTTGGGGATTTTATTATTTCTTCAAGTCATTATTTCTTTGAGTCCCTTGTCAACCTTATCTTCTCTGTTTTCTCTCCAGGATTCTGATGACCTGAGTATTGGATTTTCTGTTACAGGCCCATAGGTCTCTAAGGCTCTGTTCATTTTTTCCCCCCTTAGTCTGTTGTTGTTCTGCCTTGTTGTTCAAATTGGGTAATTAATTTTGTTTTGACTTCAAGTTCACATGTTCTTTTTACTTTCCCTTCTACTCATTGATATATTTATTTCAGTTACTATATTTTTCAGTTCTAAAATTCAAAGTATTTTAAGATAATAATTATAAGTACATTTTTTTTGAAATAGCATGACCATAAAAAGTCAAGAGACATTCTGAAACCTCCTTGTTTTTTAAAAGGCCCCTGGATCGGTCAGATGGGCTATAAGTTCATTCAATTGGGTTTCTTACAGGACACAGTTCAGGCACATTAGATTATTCAAATATGATTTTTGCAATCTACTGTCTACTTTCAGGTATGTTCATAGAGGGTTATATGATTTTTACAATAATTATTCTCAAGTTGGAAGACATTTAAAAACACCATTGCTAGCCTGTGTATCTCTGGTTACCTGTGTTGGGCACATAGGTTAGTCATTACTTTTAGTTACTCCCCCGAATCAATCAAGGTCATCAGTCCTTTTCTCTCCAGGTTTAGTCAATCACCTTTGCAGATTCTTAGATGTGGAACATCTTAGAGATGTAACAGTTGGGTTCAGTGGCATCTGGGATGACTTTGGTGTACCCAGGACTGCCATGGTCTACACAGGGAACAGCCAGGGCAGACCCCACTTGAGGGACTGTCATCTTTTCCCAAACCCTTCGCACTCTTTAGCATGAGTGGCTCTCCCCGACTTCCCAGTGGCCGAGTTCCAGCGTTCTTTCCCCAACTCCTGGTGCGGCATCCTTGAGCCACTGAAGGCCACCAAGACCTAAACTTAGTGTACAATTTCCCCCTCCCTAATAACTTAGGAGGCAAAGCAAAAGTGGATTTCATTGCATGGTATCGACATAAACCACTCATATACCTTTGTGAACCAAATTTGAAATAGAGACCAAAAATATACTTCCAGGATAAAACCAGAATGGCAATTGGAAGGAAGGGCTCTAAAGAGGAACTTGGCTTTGAATTAGTTTCTGCATCTTTCCGCTCCTTTATTTTGTGATGATAAAGTGTATCTCCCGTGATTGAGGATTAAATGAGAGAGTGCAAGGTCTGGTACTTGGTGCTTGATGGTGCATCACTGTTGCCTCCTTGAGAACTTCATTGTCCATAACACCGAGCATGTTTTGTGGGATATACTAGTACTTAAGAGAGCACATCTGACTGATCCAGGGGCCTTCGTACAAAGGTGCCTTCTCACAAGGTGTCTCTTGGCTTTTTATGGTCATGATTTAAAAAAAATATGACCCTATCATTATTATAAATAATGATAAATGTAAATAAAATAGGCACAAAGTTTATTCAGTAACTGTGGCTTATCCATTTGTGGGTCAGATTATTTTTTAAGCTATAAATCCATAAGTTGACAGAATGTAAATAAAAAATCTTTAAAGAACAGATTTTTAAAGTTATCAAGAACCTTAGTCTTTTAACTCCAGCCGTCTCTCACTTGAGGCAGAAATGCCTCTATGGTATTTCAGGCACTGCTTGAATACACTAGTCATTTGTTCATTCATCCATACGTTCAACAAGTATTTATTGTGCACATACTATTGATTTGAGAGAGAGAGCACATGAGTGTACGTGAGTTGGGGGAGGGGCAGAGAGCTAGGGAGAGAATCTTAAGCAGGCTCCCACACAGTGGGGAGCCTGTTGTGGGGCTCAGTCTCAACAACACTGAGATCATGACCTGAGCTGAAATCAAGAGTTGGAAGCTTAATCGACTGAACCACCCAAGTGTCCCTGTATCTAAAAAATACAGTATTTTTGATGTGCTTTGTTAGGTACTGGGTAAAGTGGTCTTCAAGAAATTGAAAATCTAGTGGAAGAGAGAGTTATAAAGCCATAGGTGCTTGCATGAAATGCTGTTGTATCCGATTCTAAATGTGTGTTTATTCTATACCAGGAACTGTTCCGTGTGCCTTACGTGTGCGGACTCACTTGATCCTTACAACAAACTGTGAAGTGGAGCGCTTAGAGAACTGTATCCTGATCATTCCTCTTTTACAGCGGAGGAAGGATAAGACTCTCTCACTAACAGAAAGCGGAGGGGCCTCCAAATCAGGCAGTCTGAAGCCAGAATTTAATGATTTTTTTTGACTGTGCTTTTAATGACTGTGCCATGGAAGGTGCTGGGACGTAGTGAAGAAGCACCTCATTCAGGGGGCAGGGGATAGTCAAGGCTCGTTTCCCATGAAGGGGTATCTGGGAACTGGGCATGGGGCACTCACTGTTTCTAGAGACAGGCCATCTGCTTTGGATACTTATTGAATGTATTCCTGAAAAATAAGCAAATACAAAACTGAACACTTCTAAATGTTACAAAAGGAGGGAGGAAGGGAGTAGGAGTGAGTTACCCAGGGACCAGGAGTTTTTTGGGGGGAGACAGGAGAGCAGCAGTCAGTGAGAAGCAGGGAGCTCTTTTTCTCATTTTCGTGATCATCACTGAGACACACGCTCCAGCACTTCTTCGTTTCTTCCGTTTGCCACGATCCGTGCCCTCTGCCCCCCGGCCTCACACAGGCTTTCTCTCTGCCCGAGACACTGGTGCTCAGTGTTATTTCCGGGCGGAGGGTAAGTCCTGACCCCTAGATTGTTTTTTTCCTCCGTGTTCTTTGTCCTCTGTGTTCTTATGTAGCCCTTCAACGCTCTTATCATAGCTGTAGTTATGTCATTATTTGCGTGATTATCTGAGTACCTGCCGAATATCCATTCCTTTTCCCTAGTTGTGGCTCTATGAAGACAAGGATAATCTCCTTTTTTCACTCTTAACCCTCCTGGTACCTAGTATAGTGCAAGGTCAAACAAAGTACCTGTGAAGGGTTGAATTGTGTCCCCCCTTCCCTTCAGAAAAGATAGGTTGGAGTCCCAAACCCTGGTGCTTAGAATGTGACCTTGTGTGGAGATGAGGTCTTCACAGAGGGAACCAAGTGAAGATGAGATCGTTAGGGTGAGCCCAGGTCCAGTACGCCTGCGTGCAGAGGGAGAGCCGCACGTGAGAAGCAGGCAGGGCTCTATAACCCGAGGAACACGAAGGATGGCCGGAAGGCCACTCGAAGCTGTGGGGCCAGGGGTGGGGGGGTCAGAGCACATTCTCCCTCCCAGCAGTAGCTGGTTCAGAAGGAACCAGCCCTACGGACACTTCGATCTTGGGTTTCCGGCCTCCAGACCTGTGAGAGAATAAATGTCTGTTGTTTACCTGGTGCTTTGTTATGGCCCCCGAGGAACTAACATGGTGCCTCATCAATGTCTCTTCAGTGCAGGAAGAAAGACGTAATGCATGGAATCACACAGCCCTTTCCCTTACTTGGAATAAGGACTCCATCAGTGTTTGCTGCTAATATGATGTTTAATATGTGCCACTTCTTATTTGTTTTTGGGTTTTTTTTTTTTTGGTTGTATTTCTTATTGTTAATTTCAAAACTAGAAGAGTTTAGCTCTTTGTATAGGTCTCAAAAACCCCAAAATGACATTTTAATCTCCCAATCATCATGATTATCCTTCACCTCGTGAGTCTTTGACCTGAGAGAGGGGAGTGGGAAGAGACTATGTGCGACACTAGCTGGAAGCATAAAATTTCAAAAATCACATATTGTGGAACCAGCATTAAACTGTAAGGGAAAAATGTGAGTCATCCATGCATTTGTGATGATCTTGTCATGCACGGATTGGTACCTGGCAGGCTTCGTTTTCTCTAGGATTTCTGCCACCAACTGTCACTACATACTTTTCAATTTGCTCAATCTCGTCACTGCCAAGAACGAAGTACCTCTCTGCGGCTTGTAATTACAGAACTGCTCCTGTCGCCCCCTCCCCAAATCCCTAGAGGTTAAATTTGCACATTCTGACAAAGTAATTTCTTGATTTTGTTTTCCATATGAATCATTGCAGGTTTTCTGAACAAGCTTCATTGTAAACAATGAGTTGTCAACTTCGAAAAGTACTTCTGCCTCTGACAATTTCATTGTTCTCTTGGTTTCCAGGCTTTTTTTTTTTTTTTTTTTTTTTTTTAAAGATTTTATTTATTTATTTGACACAGAGAGAGAGACTACAAGTAGGCAGAGAGGCAGGCAGAGAGACAGGGAGAGGAGGAAGCAGGCTCCCCGCCGAGCAGAGAGCCCGATGTGGGCCTCGATCCCAGGACGCTGAGATCATGACCTGAGCCGAAAGCAGAGGCTTTATCCCACTGAGCCACCCAGGCGCCCTGTTTCCAGGCTTTTCACCTTTGATGAAATACGGTGCTTTCTCTAGTTCTTGTCTAAATGTAGGTGTAAAAACATTGGAGGGGTTTAAATGCTAAAGAGCTAAAGTCTAATTAGAAGGCAAATGTGATTTTTGCAAATATGTGCAAAAGCTTTTTCAAAGATAGCTCAGGTTTCTCAGGTGCCCTGGATGGTTTGAGACGGATATCTCAGGAAGCAGAATGTGAAGGAAGGTCAGGGATTCTCTGCAATGCCATTCGGATACCTGGGCACTTAACCTTCATTCTAGATATCATTTCCTTATTGGACCTTTGGCCAAGCGCCTGTGTACCTTGACTGCACTGGGATTACTTTGCCACTCCGTGAACCATAATGAGCCCTGGGGCCTGGAGTCCATGTAGCCACTATGTGCTTACCTCTTGTCCAGGGTGAGCCCCTACCCGTTCTCTTCACCGCCCCACTACGCCCCGCCGCATTCTGGTTCTGCCACTTGGCTCTGTTCCGTCTCTTTGGGCTCTCCCTGTTGCTTTTCTCTGACTCCTTGCTCTCAGCCTATAAACATGTTAAATTATACCGTCCTTAACCGAAACAAAACAGAACAAAATCCTTCTGCTCAAGGTAGGACCCTCCTCTCCCCCATCTCCTTTCTTGCAAAAACCTGGGAAGTCGTTCTAACCGTCTTGTCTTCTTTCTTGACCTTCAGTCCACTTCAGCCTGCTGCACTGCGGGCTTACTCTACCTCCTCCTATTAAGGAAACCAGTAGTTTCCTAGACCAGGAACCCTCTCGTACTCCTCTCACTTGACTGTGGAGGTATTTATCAGTGCCGTGGGAGCAGCCATGTGGTGAGCTAAAACCGGAGGGTGGGAGAAATGGAGAGCAGGGGCAGATGGTTGGAGGAGGTCGACCGGCAGGCTCTGCCTCTTTGGTAATACTCCTCTTGAGTGAACCAACTTCCTCCTTTTCCCTTTTCTCTCACCTTTATTGGAGTTTATCTTAGGATTTGCATCTCTTTCTCTTTCTCATATCTTTCTCTTCTTCTTTTCCTTCTGTCATCTTATCCTCTCTACTTTTATTTTTTTTATGGACAATGTCACCCTTTGCCCCACCTTCAAGTACTGGCTCCCTACCTTGACTTCCAGCCTTCTCTCTTCATCAAGAGCCTGTTCGCTGATCTCTAAACCTGTATTTCCAAAGTGCTCACTGGACATGACCCTGGAGAATATTATAGGCACTTGGCATGAACATATCACAAAGGGTACTTGATAATGTCTTCCAAATTGCTCCTCTCCTTCTAGTCCATATTTTAGCAAATGACAGGAACCGTGTCCCCAGCGCTCCGCTGGAATCTTGGGTGTTTCCTTGATTTCCTCACCATTGCATTTCTCACATTCAGTGTTATCAAATGTGGCCAGTCCTCCCTTGTGTATGACTCAGATTTCTTGTTCCTTTTCCGTTTGTTCTGCAGTAATCTGGGCTCTTCCTTCTGTCACCTAAAATGTAGCCCAGCACTTATTTTCTTCAAGTGAAAAATCACCTGGAGATCTTTTTAAAGCATGGATTTTGAAGGTCTGTAGTGGGACATGAGATTCTGCATTTCTGGTAAGCTCCCAGGTGACGTTGCTGCTGCTGGTCATGGACCACACCTTGAGTAGCAGTGGTCAACAAGTAATACCTCCCCTCAGGTCCTTTTTCCTCTGTCTTTTGACTCCCTCGCTCTCCCATTCCCCGCTCTGACCATAGCACTTCCTTGTTTCCACAGGTCATTCTTTGCAATGTTGACAACCTTCTAATTTCTTAAAGGACGAATATGATAATATCACTGGCCTGTTTAAAGAGCTTTAATGGGGGGTTCGTTGTCTTCAGGACAAAGTACAAGCTCTGTGGTGAATATGCAGAATGATTTTAATGATCTGAAATCCACCTGCTTTTTATTCTCCCCTGGGCTCTTAAGTCACAGAATATTTATGTACTTTGTTGTTGTTGTTATTAGAGAAAGAGACTAAAGAATCTTTTGGATTCTCCAAATGGTCTTTAATCCCAGAAAGGGGAATAACTACTGTCCTTTTTCAATGAGGAGATTTGATAGATGAAGAAACAAGACCCACACAGACTAGATCATTTCCCTGAGCTCATGAGACACAGATAGCTGCGGACACAGACTAGACCTTGGACCCTTGCAGCCCCAGTCCAGTACTGATAGCACTGAGCCCTGCACCACCCCTTGCTAGTGGGGTGAGGTCAGGGCCAGAACGAGATGTGGCCGTGAGGAAGTGTGGTGGCTTAGAGCCACAACTACACAGCAGTATGCTTTCGCTCCTTGAGTTCTTTCTCGTCCAGTGTGTCCTTGAGGGGGGACACCTTCCTGTGCTGTGTGCTAATGAGAAGAACCAAAAAAGAGAGGAGTTCGGACAGCATGGACTATGTGTGCCTGCAAGTGGTGACTGGGAGTGTCAAGTGTCACGATGGGGACCTTTCAGCCACAGATGAGGGCACCGGGCTACTGAGCCCTGTGGGAGGGAGGGAAGGAGTGGAAGACCTTTCCAAGGAGTCCTGTGATGGTTCTTTCCCAGTATCTGCCAAATAACTGTTGGTGGAAGTGGCAGGAAGCAGAATCCTGCCCAGCAGAATTGTCCAGGTGGGATGGGCTGCACTGCAATGTGGGAGGTGTTTGCCCAGCAGCGTGTTCATGACTGTGTTGCATGACTTCTGTGGATGTGACTCCTTCATGGCATAGAGGTTGGCTCAGAAGCCTTGTAACGGGTGCTCACCTAGGGGACACTTCCATGGTCGCAGACGTAGGTGAGTAGATGTGATAGCTGGCAGTCTCATCAGGAGTGGTATTTTTAGTCATGTTGCCTCTCCTGAATCTGCTCTTAATGGTGACTGTTTATTCTCTTGCAGTTTTCTAGAACGTTCTGTGGCTAATCCCTTTCACGACTAAACCAGAGTTTGTCAAAAATTTTCTATAAAGGGCCAGATAGTAAATTTTCAGCTTTGTGGGCCATAAGGTATCTGCCTTGACTACTCAACTGCTGTTGTAGCATGAAGGCAACCCATAGACAATCTATAAACGGATGGATATGGCTGGGTGCCAAAGAAAGTTTATTTACAGAAATAGACAGTGGGCCCAGTTTGTCCCACCAGATTAAACGATCCTATAGGGCAAACCAACTTTGTGTGTAATTTGATACATTGGTTGAAAAACAGAAAGTGGATTCGGCATATGTTGATTGGATTTCTATGACGTGCTTGTGACCATGTGTATTTATTTGTGTGATCTTTTAGAAGTTTCCCATGGGAGTGCTAGTTTTAGTTTTGGCGAGTGTATGGGAGCATCGCCTCTGAAGATCAGTGTCATTTCTTGTTTCTACAGAAGACTTCAAAACCCAGCAGCAGAGCAAAGGGAAGAAATAGAGGTTGACTTTCAAAGGTGTAAATTTACTATCAGGATTGTTCATCTTTAAAGATACTGTGTTGACTCTCAGAAGACATTTTTTTTAATGTCAAAATAAATAGCAGTTGACATTTTAAAATATAATTAGTATTGAGCATTCGCTAGAGGGTGGGTAGGAGAAGCAGCTGGGCATGTGGAGGAGGCGTGGTTTCTGGTGTCCCCTGTTTATTACACTTTTGGAATGATGGCAAAAGGTGGCAATGGCTGCATCTTTGGGTCTGTTTAATCTCCAGCTGTGAACATGTGATTAATCATCTCGCGGACAACAAAAGACTCTTCCCAGGACCGGCAGTGATCTCCACGTGCTCACAAGGGCCAACAGCCTGCTGGCCCTGAGGTTGCATTCTCTGTGCTCAGCCATGTTCAGGCAGCTCACTAAGAAACCTCTGGACTTCTGCTTCTACCGTTGACCTGCGGCTGACTCTCTACCTCGGGTGGGTGTGCCCCAGTGCTCTTCCTCACAAAAATGAGGGATATGGTGCTTGTGAGTTTGCGAAAGCACTTTGAAATTTCAAATGCAAGTATTATCAAAGTGCAGATTATTATAATTCTCTTTCAGTTGCTGCCTTCTATTTACAAACAGCTGAGCCTCTTCCTCCCACTTCTGGATGAGACATAGAAAGGGCACTGAAACCAGCCTCAAAAGTTCCAAAGGAAACATGTGTGTTGCCTGCCCCGTGGGTCACAGGGAGTGCTATTTGCAGGGCTTAAGAAAATGCAGGTTGTATCTGCTACCAGAGTTTCAGGCTATTTGGCTAAAATCCCTCCATGTATGGGAGGGTGTATAAGGGTGAATTTAACTCAGCTGACAAATACTTTACTTTTCTTTTTTTCCTTTTTTTTTTTTTTTAAAGATTTTATTTATTTGACAGAGAGGGAACACAAGCAGGGGGAGTGGGAGGGGGAGAACAGGCTTCCCGCCGAGCAGGGAGCCTGATGTGGGGCTCTGTCCTGGGACCCTGGGATCATGACCTGAACCTAAGGCAGACCTTAACGACTGAGCCACCCAGGCGCCCCGACAAATACTTTTCAATTCAAATTTAAACCGAGAGAGCTGTCTGAGGCAAAATTTTTTCAGAATCTTCATTCTCTATAGTTTGTTGGAATTGAAATTGTTTTAGAAAAGAGTCATGTTTTATTTTTAACCAGTTGAAAACATACCATGGCAAGAACATGAAATCTAGCACTGGAATGCCCATTTTCACCATTTTCAAAATGGATAAGGCTGGTCGAGAGCTGGCGGGCGTGACACTTGTGGGGGTTTCTGAGCTGCTTTCCATCATGTGCTTGGTGAAATGTGGCAAAGCATATGGATGGCTGGTGATTCATCTCTCCGTACGATTTCCTGGGAAAGCTGAGATGCATTCAGATTGCACAATTTCCCCACTGTACCCTACTGAAGCTTTGCCTTAATGGGACAAGAATTTGGTCTGTTTCAGACTTTCAGAGTATGATCCCAGACATGTTTTCTAAATGAATGTCTTCCTCATTTGTTGTCTTTGTGTGGCCCTGTCTTCTTTTTTGAAGTTTCACTTATAAGCATCCTACCCTATCCTGGTATTTGGAGAGGATATTTTAGCTTGTATATTTGGTGGTGCTGTCACAGGTCCCAGGGCATTGCCCCACGTGTCTGTAAGAGTGTAGGTGTCCCTGAGTGGAGGGGCATTGTAAAGTCAGGAAGAGTATTTCAACAAATAGATGGCAGTATGTAGCTTAGTGATGGTGGAAGGTGAATATTTAGGCAATAGAAGCCGTTGATTGCAAGAACTAATTTTGTGGGAGGCCAGGGTCCAGTGTATGAACTAACAGTCTTTGATTTATCAGCATTATTCAAAAGTTGAGCTTAATTTACAAAATGCTAAGTGGTTGTGTTTGTTCTTCCCTTGGAGAGTACACCTTTCACGTTTGACTTCAAAAGCATCAATGCTATGACTGGAAGAAGCTTGAGATATAGATGTTTTTCATAGCAATGTTAAAATATGGAAAATCAGAAAATTTTTAGTCTGCTATATTTAAATGTCTGACATCCATATAGTAGAAAATGGTGAGCCATTGGGAATTATTTTGCTTAGAACTATTAAAATGTTTAATTTCAGAGAAAGGAGGTTATTTTACACAGTTAAATGAAAAATGATCAGAATATAAATAGTATGTATGCTATAGTCCCGTTACTTTAAACCTGTCTAGAATATTAGGTTGAGCCATATGAAATTGCTGTTTTGTCAAATGATGTCAGAATGGTTTGATATCAGCAATTTCAGATAAGAGAAACCCCACATGTACAAACACCACATACACACATATGTACGTGCCACACACAGACATGGAAGATAATTGCCAAAAGTTCCAGATGGTGATTACAGGCAATTTAAACCTTTCTTTTCTTTTTTTAAATTTATACTTTCTAGAATGAATGTGTACTACTTTTTCAGTAAAGATGGAGAAAGAAAAGTTTTCTAGATGCTCCAGACACAGAACCTTTCATTGTGGAGAGGTGTTGGGCTCTGAGCTTTATCTACATTGTTTGTCAAGTAGAAGTTTGGAGGATTTTTGGTCTCTGGTCTCCAGAGTTCTTTAGAAATTACCAGGTTTGATGAAAATACCTACCCTACTTTTCTCTTCCCCAAGTAGATTCCCCCAACTAATCCATGAGATCTCTTTTTGTGTAGAAGCATTTGGCCGTTCAGTAGGTGCTCAATAAATACCTGTGAATGACTGAGTGAGTGAATACATGAAGGGGAGTGTGGTTGAGAATAATGATTGTTTAATACATTTTGCCATTTTGCTGATTTCCTCTTGATAACTAACTGACCTGATTTTTCCAAAGAATAGGGTGTGTTTAAGTTTTAAGTCCACACGCAGCGTTGAGAGGAAAGTATAGTCCGTTGAAACAGACAAAAATGAAAACATGGCATCAGCTCTGCTGAGTTGGTCTAGACAGACCTTTGCAGTTCTCCGGGATAGAATATAAAATATCTGGGTGAAAACCTTAGCTCGTCATACATTTCTGGAAGATGTCAGAATCCCTGGCCTTTTAGCGCGCAGAGATCTCTAAAGCAGCGTGGCCTCTAGGGCTCTTGTTCTCCTCTTCTTGCTCCGCTTCAGGATTGACTTTAGTGCCCGGTTTCCCTTTAAGTGGCTATCCACGCCTACTTTGCAGTGAGAGGAGGGTGGGAAAAATGGGAGAAAGAAGGGGAAGAGGGAAAGAAGGAGGGAGGGGCAGAAATAGAGGGACAAGGACAGAGGGATTTTTAGTCATGTGGGATCATTCCTTCCTCTTTTTAGCAAATGTCTATTGAAAAGCTCCCAAGAGGATATTGATCATTTACCAGCTGAAATGATCAGTGCAGCATTATTTCCATCCTGTGATTACCTCTAAGTGATGCATGCCAACCTAGATGGGTTCTGAGCCTCTGAGTAGAGCATGTCCTGAAATTAACTTGAATAACCTAATTTCTACCTTCCCGCAGATCTGTTCTTACACACTGTGCAAAGGGCAAAACAGAAGTGAAACAAGAAAGATTAACAAGGTCTGTGCCAGCTGTTAGAGGAGAAGTCATTGTTTGTCTGCATTTAAGGAGAAAAGGACACTATTTGGCAGCATGGGGTGCCTCAGAGTCGCTGGAGCTAATGATCATCCTGAGAATTGAGCTGTGAGGCGAGTTGCCCATTGACCGGCCGTGACTGCTCTCGCTGACAGGTGCTAATGGGAGGGGGCAGGACACAGCTGCCTGAACAGGAATCCCATTATCCTTTGCTGGGTATTGATTCACCCTGTGGGATGTTTCCTTTCTGGCTGTGTTAATTTTCAGAGTGCACATTTGCCTCTTTCTCAGCGCGGAGAAAGAGAGAGCGTCAGAGGTGCTCGGGGCAAACGTAATGGGCTCTGCCTTCTAGTCTGCAGAGGCTCTGTCTGTGGGGATGTAGGCTCCTCTAATTATAGTGCCTGCCAGGGGACAAGGTCTGGAAGAATAGCTTTGCCGCTAATATAATTGCCCTGAGGTGCATAGCAAATTAATCTAATGACATGAGGTGCATTTTGAAAGTTGTTTTTTTTTTTTTTTTGGCCATCTGTAAACAGTAGTTCTCATTTTAAACTTGGTGTTTTTGCATAGGAAATCCAGGAAGTGATCCAGCAGTTGCAGTCTTGGCCATCGACAGTCATCTGAACATTTTCACTGTCTTCTTTGTGTACACTTAGGCCTTCTGAAAGTCTTTAGGGATAATTTAGAGGTGATCTTTGCCTTTGGCTGTGCTCTGTGATTTGGTGGTTTGTGCCACAGGGCACTATGTAGGTGAGGTAGGTTTATTATAATTAAAATTACTAAATCTAATGTTTAAAGACATCTTATTATGCAGGTAGATCACGGGAGATTGTAGATTGAAGAATTGCATGTGACAGACACAATGCTGAGTACCCAAGGGGTGTCTCAGTCACCTCACTGGACATGCTAGGCCTCAGCCAGCCCATGTCATTTAGAGAACATTCACTTGTTAAAGAATTCTTCCTTAGATTGAGCAAAAACGTGCATTCCTGTCAATTGTGTGCACGCGCGCTCGTGTGTATGTGTGTTGTGTGTCTTGACAGCGACATTTTGGGTACACTTACATACTTGGGCATCCAGTTTAGTTCACAAGCGGCTCTGATTTCTGTCAGCTCCTGTGTCTGAGTTTTGTCACGGTGCTGAGCTGCATGAGGCCGTACCTTGGGAGGGACCCCAGTCCCGTGGCCACTGTGGAGTCCCAGCCTCTGCCTGCCCATTTATCTGGGAACCATGGCCTCTTAGTGCTGTGCTCGTGTCTCTGAATAGCTGAGGGCTGTAGACTTCTTCAGTTCCTTTGCTTCTCCTCCCCTGGCACAGGCGAGGCAAGGCAAGGAGGGGGCAGTTCTAGCACTACCAGCCATGAGTTCTGTTCCCTCGAAGTAGGTTTCTCCCGCCGTTTGCAGTGCTCTGTCTAATGAGAAAGATTCATTTCAGAGGTTTAAGCCAAAGACAAAAGACAAGATAGGGATGAACAGAAATGGTTCTCCTAATGATGGTGATGATCCTTCCCCCAGAGCAAGTTCAAGACATTTCATATTCCGTACTTGGTGACTTTGTAGAAGAGTTCCATGAGAATCTGGTGGTAACATTAGAGCTCATTTGATAAACTGGGGATCCAGGGCGTGGAGCTCATCTATTCAAGATCTGGAGAGAAACCTATGGCTGGTTTTGGTAAAAATATCTAGAACTTGGTTGAGACAAGAGGCCAGATCTTTTTTTTTTAATGCATTGTATTTTTTCTGGGTATACAAGTAATTACGTAGCTTTCGTAGGAAATTTAAAAATATAAGAAATGACAATCATCCATAATTCTGCTATTCAGAAATAATAACCGTCATTACTATTTTGATAATTTCTGCCCATTTCTAATTGTGTATCCTTTTGATCATTTGCTATTTTTCCAAAAACATTTCCTCACAGTGTTAAAAACTCTTTAAGGATGTACGTGCCCAAAGATGGAGTAATCTTCAGGGCAAGGAAGGACACTGGGGAAGGAAGTACGCCCCCCACCCCAAACCTGAAGCACTGTGGATGGAGGGATGAGTTCTCCAAAGCAGGTAGAAAACACTGATGGACACAGTTTGGGTGCCTTGCTGACCTTCAGGAGAGTTCTTCCTCCCTGTCAGATTTGATGAAATGGGAAGGGAGTGAGAAGTGAATGAGAAGCTTCACAGTGGTCTCATCCCTGAGAGAAGCAGGTGATTGGTATAGAAGGATAGAAGAAGAGCCTCCAAAGATTCTTGGAGAGCTGAAGAGAATAAAGCTGAAAGCTCCTCACACGAAACTGGTGAGGTGCCCTCGGGCACAGAAGAGCCTCGTATCCCCGCAGGGGAGTGTTGTGGAGACAGTGCTCCGAGGTAGGGGACTCACGTTCACACCCCCAGCGGTGTGGCCTCAGTAGTCTGCCCCTCTCTGGCATGACACCATGGATAGGTGATTCGTATTCCAAGAGTCGTCAGAAGGCATTTGACCTTTGCAGACTTACTCCAAATACACATGGAGAGTTAGACGTGAAAAGTAAAAAGTACATAGATAATACCCACTGGAAGAAATGATGCCACAAAGCCCAAGCAGTGCATACACAGCTAGTTCTGCATAGGTTCAAAGATTAAGGAAAATGTGGCCTTTCTGATAGAATGACTGCAAGGAAGAATGTAGGGCCTCCTGGTAGAGGTCATAAAAGTAAGGAGATCAAAATCATTATGGAAACAAGGCTCTTCTTACAAGAAGCTGATACATATATGGCTGAAGACACATTCCGGGGACATGAAAAGTGAGTTTTAGAGAATGAGCAAATAAAACAAAAAGAAACAATTACAAAAGGCTATAGAAGAAATCATTGGTAGTGAAGACAGATAGAGGATATCTCAGATAAGCATAATTGTGCCTTGAAAAGAGAAAGAAAAAAAGTAAGAAAAAATTTTAAATGATATTTTTAAATTTCTGACTTTTTTTTAATGTAGGCTCCCATCATGAAGCCCATAAATTTCTGAATTAAAAAACAAGGATTAGAATCCTCAGATTCAAGGAGTATAACATGTCCCAGGAAGCACAAATTCAGTAAAAAATAAACTATTCTATCACACTTTATTAAAGTTAATAGAATTCTGTGGCACATAAAAGAAAATCAGCTTACTTCTTCGGGGAAAAAGGCATGATATTCTTAAACCTTTTTATAGCTCTGAAATGTGAAAGGAGGTGGGATAGTGTACACTGAGTTCTTAGAGATGAAAATGTGACTTAGGATGTTTATCTGCAAACCAGCAGCCATTCAGGTATAAAGACAACAGTCAGGTCTTCTCAAGCATTCAGGAACTCAAGGTATATGGTCCTTAGTAGTCCTTCTGCAAAAAAAAAAAAAAAAAG